>NCQV01084365.1:2327-24480 GCA_002740545.1 Lophocereus schottii
ATCAGATGAACTTTGGAACCTTCAAACTCACTTTTTGAAACCCTCTTGGAGTGTACTGAAAGGCCAGTAAAAGAGTTCAAGTCAAATCCTTGATTGAGGTTTCAAAAGCAAGCAAGTTCAGAAGAGGTGCGGTCTGATTGCAGAAGATAGACACTTGTCTTTATCAGGGCCCAACTTTCCAACGGCTGGGAATTTGAGACTACAAGAGGTCTTACTTGAAAATAGACACTTAGCGCTTCCTCCTAACTTTGGAATGAACCCATTTGGGCAAGTATTTTGGAAGATATGCTTGTTCGAAGTTGATGCTGCAGTTCTGAAAAGTGCTGACAGCTTTTTGCTTTTACTTTTGTACTTGCTTATTTTTTGGTCCCCTCACCTTTCCCATTTGGCCGTGTTTTTCATTGGTTTTTGCTGAATGTTAAGGCCTATATAAGTGGGGAGAACCTCAGTTTGTAACTCACTTTTGGAATATATGAATTGGTTGAGTTTATACTCCCTTGTGTTTCTCTCTCTCTTGCTTATCTCTAACTTAACTCACTAGAGTGGTGTTCAAGAGTCCTTCAAGGTTAATTGAGTGGTGATATCTTATCTCTTTTAACCTTAAGGGTGAGCCCTAGGCATTCTTGGTGGTGATATCTTGTCCAAGAATGTTAGCCAATTTTCTATCTTCTCATACAAGCACAAACCAAAACCTTTATTCTTCCTCTTTTTCTATCACTACTTGAGATCTCTTCTTTGATCTTCATTTCAAGGTCTTAGAAGTGCATCAATAGCCCCCAGGCTTTAATTGTGTTTCAATTATCTTGTTTGGTTATAAGAAAGTATCACAAATAACAACCACCTCTCTTTTTGTTGTTTTTCTTTTTTTTTTTAAACAAAGCTGATTGCATTACATTAAATTCAATCAAACATAGCGTAAATATCAAACGCATACTAAACAAATCCCTCTTGTTGTCACACCATTTTCTGTTCATACTTGGCACTTTTCTCGATCTCAAAAACTTTTTATTTAGGACCTAGTGGTCAATTTCCAATTACTGAACAAAATTCAAATCCAAGACTCCATTAAATTCAATCAAACATCACATAAACATCCAACACATACTATGCAAATTCCTCTTGTTGTCACACCATTTTCTGATCATACTTGATGGAGGCCTACCAAGGCAGCATGATTAAGGCCTTCAAGTCAATCAAGGAAGTCCAAGTTTAGCAGCCAAAGTCCAATAAGTGACCCACATTTTGCTAAGGTCACAAACACAATATCCCGGGTACGAAACAGTGTAGCAGCTCAGTTTTGTTTATCAAGTTACTTATGCCTCCTTGAGATTTAAGCCCAATATTTTTGCATATTTTGGTTACCCAAGACGCCCTCTTTCCATGATATCAAGAATCACTCAAATTGGACATCAATTGGTCACTCAAAGCCAAGAACAAATTCTGAAGGACAAAACTGCTGGCTTAATTTCAGCACATATACCCGATTTTGTTTTTGATATTTCATAGCCCAAACGATGCCCAAACTATGTAATTCTTTTTGTATAAGTTAGTTTAGGAAGTCCACAAACAAAGCATGAAAAAAAAGCCCACAAAAAACCAGTCCACACGGCCAGAACAAGCCCACAAACCAAAGCTGCCCGGTTTAGTGCCTAAGTAGCCCGGTTTGATTAATCTTTTTGATTAAGCATCTAAATGATGTTTTAAGTCTGGTTTCTTAATTTGGGGGGGGTTGTTGACACCTTAAAGTGACCCGCCACACCAAAAAACGCCATCTAGCTAGACACTAAGCTTGGTCAAATGTATGCACAAGTGGCGAGCAGAAATCACTCCAAGTGCACGAATGCTTCTTCACTAAGTAAACCTTCCTAGTTGGATTTTCCTACACCTCCATCTTGCTTGCTTGATGCTTAGTAAGCTGGTGACTCACCTAGCAGCCACCATGCAAGTGGCATGTGTCCTGACACATGTCACCATACTTCAAAGCTAAGAAAGATACATGTCATCGTGCTTCAAGATTAAGGAAGACACCATGGCGTTCACATTGACTGGCCATCATTTTCTCTCTCTTACATGTGCTGAAGATCAGCCAAGAATTATAAGAACTTAAGCTAGTGAGTTTAGTTGTTAAACATTTGTATTACTAGACTCATCTTTTGTAATTAGCTTAAGGAAACATGCTTTGTAAACTAGATTAGCTTAAACTAGTTTAGACGTTTCCTAAGCATGAAGAAACCTCCCTAAGAGGTTCCTTAATATGGGAGGAAACCTATGGCCGTATATAAGAGCTTCGGCTCCTCATTTTGTAATCAGTGTTGTTGAATTGAAATCTGAAGTTGAGTTTAACTCCTCAGCATTTGTTATTGCAAATTCCTACTTGCTTATCCTTACTTAAGCCAAGTAAGGTGATGATCAAGTGAGTTTTAACTCTTATTTAGGTAGTGATTCTGTATCCTAAACTTGGTTAAGGCCCTAGCATTATTCTTTGTGGTGTTTCTGTATCCAAGAGTGGTGTTAGTTTATCTCCTATCTTTGTATTTGCTTTCGAATTCCCCCTTCAACTCTCTTTTAATTTCAATTTGTATTCTTTGAGTTTACATTCTGTTTGAGTGTGAGCTTGATCCCGTGAGCATATATATCAATACTTGACACTTTTTTCGATCTCAAAACCTTCGTATCTAGGACCCATTGATCAATTTCCAATGACTGAACCAAATCCAAATCCAAAACCTCATTAAATTCAATCAAACAACACCTAAACATCCAACACATACACTGTAAATTCCTCTTGTTATCACGCCATTTTCTGTTCATACTTTACACTTTTCTTGATCACAAAACCCTCATACCTAGGACCTATCGCTCAATTTCCAGTTACTAAATGAAATCCAAATCCAAAACGCCCAAAATCCCATCAGCAGGTGGGATATGGGGGTATGGTGTAGAAACCTTACCCATGAATTGCAAAATAATTCAAAATTATAGACTCATTCTATTAGACCTTAGAGTTAAAAACCACCGACTACGTACTACTCCATTGGAATGGAGCGGAGGAAGTTTAGAGAAGCCTTTTGCTTTAGTCCGCTACAATCCAGGTTGGGGGGAAAAAAATTCAAGCTTGCCTTTTCAGCTATACATATTATAGAAAAAGAAAAGGCTCTGCTGGGTACAACAGAAAAACAGGAACCCCATTTTCCATTATGGGGAAAAATCACACCACCATAGCACAATCACACCAACATAGTCCGTAAAGGCAGAGGTAACCCACTGCGAGTTGCTGTTGTTGTATAGCACAATCACAGAAATCTTCAGTAATTGAAGGCAAGAAGAACATAAACGGGCAAAAGACGTAAAAGAGAGGGAAATTACCAGCAATTGCAAAAAAGAATGCACTTGACCATATCCTCGAACAATGTAGGGGACCTAAAAACCCTCCCAAAGCCCCTGGCTTTGGCTCCCACATGCATTTCCCGGAACTCTTAACACCTTCGTTTCCTCCCTCTCCGACAGCCTCAGCATCCTCCTGACCTGGGTCGTCAACGCCTCCTTGTCGGAGGGGGAAAGGTGGGGTGTGCCGTACACGCGTATGAAGAGCGAGTGGAAGCTCGAATATGCGGACGAGGGCGGAGGCGCGGCCGTCGGAGAGACGGAGAGGGCGGGTGAGGGACTTAGTAAGCGGGTCCCACCTGTTGGGAGCCATCATGAACAGGCCGTGGCTGCAAACGGCATTCTCAAGGTTGAAGGTGGCCATGGATGATCCTATGGGGACCTCTATATCGCAGAATATTGCTGCAGGGTGTGGCTGTGACTGACGAAATGTCCGCGAGGATGTCGCCATTTCGTTTGACAGTGTGGGAGACAATGCGGGTGACACTTGCACAATGCTTAAATCATCGATCTGTGAGTACAAAATCGATTAATTGAAAATTTAGTTAATAGAAAATTGGTTAAATAAAAAGTTAGTTTGTAAAAATTATGAATTGAAAATTATACTAAAACTTTTGGTTAATTAGAAAAAATGTGAAACGTAATTGAACTGAAAACTCAGTTAATTGAATTTTCGGTTCGGTTATCGGTTAATCATTAATTTAAATTTTTAATTTTTAATTTTCACTACTTGTTTTAATTAATTTAACTATTTGAGACACAAAATATTAATTTCATATTATTGTATGTTTAGTCTTGTCTTTAATAATTAAAAAATCTATACTTGACCAATATAAAATTTTTTAATAAAAGTGCAATTTTTGGTTTCGGTTAACAGGCAGTTAACCGAATCTCAAATGACAGAACCAAAACCAAAGTCGAAATCAAAACCGCAAAATTTTTTCGATTTGATTAACCAAACCGAATTTTTTTAAAAAATCAAATTGGTTAATCGATTTTTTGGTTTTGGTTTTTTTTACTCATCCCTAATTATGCACTCCCTCAGTTTATGTTGATAAAAAAAATTTAAAAAATATATGAAATATTACACTTCGAAAAATATATATGAATAAGATGTAGGACCACACATTAATGAGTGTATCTAAGAAATTACCAAACTTGTAAGGTATATTGCTAGAGGTTGTGACCCCTTTTTCCACAACCGATGTGCAAACTGAAACAAAAGCAATGAAAAGAGAACTGCAATGCAGCCGTTGGGCGAAGAGTGGGACAAATATGTCTTCTAGGTTTGCACAGTTTGGGTGTAATGGAAGAGATTAACTAGAAAATTTATAATAAGTTATCTTACTTTAAAGTAAATTTAACTGCCATATCAAGTATGGGATTTCTATATTAATTAATAATTAAAATATCTACACACCAATAATTTTTCTTTTGGAACTATTGGATGAGAATAATTTGATATTTATATTTGGTTACCCGCATTCTAACGTTTGAAGGATATTTATTTTTAATATACCAATTGTGAATCAACAACACTTTGACTAACCAATTCAATGTTGGACAACTGAATAAAATAAACAATTCCCATATAGTAAATAAATTATCATTTTTCAAGTTTATGGTTAGACGTGTATGTTATTTGATGATGCAATTAAAAAATTAATAACCCCGAATTTAGAAATTAATGAGGCCTTAACTTACTTACCACATCTAAATGGTGTTGCTGGAAAAAGTAAATGAACTTACACCATCAATACGTGATAAATAAATTAACACCTGATTCTCAAGTCAAAGTGTTCTTGACATAAAATTGGTATATTGAAAATAGACACATCCAAAGTTTGGAATACTGAGGGTCAAATTTTTAAAGTCAAATTATTCTTATCCAACATCCCCAAAGGTTAGTGATCTCCAAAATCCCTTACTATTAGTTTAAATTGTGAGTTAATTGTTCTTAAATTGAAAAATTTTGATAATCCTCATTAATAAATACATTAATATTTGATAAAACATAAATGATAAATATAATATCTTGCTTTGTAACCGTCATAGTAATTTATTCTTTATTAATGAGTACTATTATTGCAAATATTAATGTTATGAGTTTTGAATTTGATTGTACATAGCTTTCGAAAATCAGAATATTTTATTATCATAATCTTTATTAATGACTTTTATATATATGTTGTTCCAAATTTTGCTAACATTGGAAATTATGTATTTTTTTTGGGATCGATGGAAATCAATTTTTTTTTATTGTCTATATTACTTTTTTAGTTAGAAAGGAAGAAAATAATACTGTTGGAGGTGCCAGAACAGGAATTAGAATGATATTTTAAGACACTTTAACGACAAGGATAAAAAATAAAAAAGAAAATTTATGTGAAAGTGATAGGCTGAAATTGAATAAGAGAGTTCATTTAGCTTTCATATATTTATATAGATTTGATTTTTTTATAATTTGGTCAGCACGTAAAGCCAAGAGATATTGCTTAAGAAAGTTTCGACTGTCAACAAGGGGAACTTCCCCATGAACTTCCTAAACTAACATCCTAGGATACAAAGTAACTATATCAAATAATCTAATTCTAGAATAATTAACAACTTTCCTAAGAATAAAAAATCTCAAAATTAATAGCATCAACATAATCCTTGGAATAAGTCCTCAAGAATCTTTATTAATCTTTTAAGATATGGAAGATTCACTACCTTGTCGTGCCTAGTTTTTTTTGTTCCTCCTTCATTTCTTAAACTTTTGATGTTTACTTTGTTGCCACCACTTGATCGACCTGAGAATAGTACCTCTCAAAGACTTGTTGTTCGGCCGTAGAACAAAAGACGCATCAATCTTCTCTAAAACTCATATTTATCGTCCTTTATGAGCAAAAATCCCATCAGTGGAAATTAAAGATTACTCCACCTAATCGAAACCACTTCCCTTATGAGCCCTTGTATTTATGCCCATTTCAAACTCGCTCCTGAACTCTAACATTTTCCTTCATAGTTAAATCCATATGTTGGGCTTCATTAAGTTATGTCAACTCCCCCACATCTGATTTATCAATCTAATGAACTCATATAGTTATCCAACCCATAGTTTGAGGGTGAAATTACCCTAGAGGCTAACCTCAACATAGTGATTCATCGGATTTCTGACATAAATAGACTACAAGCTTTCTTAATCATATGTGAGAAGTGTGAAGCCATTGAATTAGTTTTATCCACATCAGCCATATACTCTGTATAAGCTCGAGACTGTGTAGGTAATAAATTGAGCCTACCCTCCATGCATGCCATAGTTTTCAAATCAAGGGGTAAACTCGAAACCTTTTCACAAGATGTAGAGTCCAAAGCCATGTTTTAATGTTCATGATTTGACACATTCAATTCAACTTCGTGCACTTCCCCTATTTTCTCAACTATACTTGAACCTCGACATGGTATCTTACTTGAGAGAGCTTCATCATGCTCCTTAAAACCAAGTTCCCTTTTTTTAAATCAATAATCTCTCAACTTTAGGTAACAAAGATGTGTGTATTCTTAGTTGCGTCACTAAGATTAGAAATTTATGGGAGTGCGTTATCAAGATGACTTGACCAACCTAATTTCAAAGGATCAAATTTCACTGAACTAACTATGCTAACCAAGGCCTCATATTGGGATTAAAGACCAAGCTCTTCATGTTCGGTTAGACCTTTCCTACAAGCAGGGTAGCACATTTCTTCTATTTAATTCCTTCTGGACTTCATCATTCTTAGGGTCAAATTTGAGGGCAATTTCCTCCACCATGCTCAAATTCATAAGAGCCCAAGCTCTTCTACCTAAGCCTGAACATTGTCCAATTCCAATCTAAGAGCTAGATCAAATGATCTCTAGTTGCCTCATAGTCACACAATTTTAACCAACAAGTAGCAATATTAAGATTAAAAGGAGATGCCAAGATCCTCCCTCAGACTATCCTCCTCCTTAGTTAAGGGAACAACAACACGAAGATAATTGATGAAATTTATCATCACTATTAATAGTGAATCTATAACTATTGTTCTTGAAAAAGTAATTTCCCTCATCCTTCAACAATGAAAATGTTGTGAAAGTAATCTTGTGGTCATCCATCTCTATAATATCATTTCTGACATCCTTATCAAATTGCTCATGAATCTAAGATTGTAAAAAACTAGCAATCAAAGAGTAGGAAGAAGAATCTGTCGGTATTTAGCTATGAAGAGTCTGGGCTTGGAATTATGAATTTAGGCCAGTAAGTTGCTACACACCATAATAAAACAAATGGTACTATGTGCTGGAGACACTCTACAATAAAACCCACAAAATAAAGGAAATTTGTGGGAATGTGCAGTCAAGGTAAGGTGAATAACCTAATTTCAAAGGATCAAATTTCACTATACTAACTATGCTGGTCAAGGCTTCACATTGGGATTTAAGACCATGCTCTTCTTGTTCCTTTGGACCTTTGCCACAGGCAGGGCAGTACATTTCTTCTACTAAATTCCTTTTGGACTTCATCATTCTTAGGACCAAATTTGAGGGTCATAAGAATGTCCTTGTGGGTTTTTCTCCACCATACCCAAATTCATAGAGCCTAAGCTCTTGTAAGTTAAGCCTTAATTAATGGCCAATCTAAAAGCGTTGTATTTGAAAATCTAAATTCCTTCACCCTTCAATGGTTAAGATGTTGTGAGAGCAATCTTGTGGTCATCCATCTCTGTATATTATTTCTCACATCCTCATCAAATTGTTTATGGATATAAGATTCTAAATAACTAGCAATCAAATAGTAGGAAGAAGAATCCATCAACACGTAGTTGTGAGGAGTCTAGGTCAAGAATTCTAGATTTTGGCCACTAAATATCTATATGCCACAATTACAACTAACGGTACTAGGTGTTGGAGGCACTCTATAATAGAACCAACAAAATAAAGTAGAGATATATGAAACTATGAAGTAAGAAACACTCCAATCTAGAAAGCTAGAGTTCAAGGGAATAGAAAACCAGAGGAGTGCAAAAACTAACAATAAATGAAGGATATTGGTTGGGATTTTTATATGATTGCTAACAAAATTTTAGTCTTCCTACTATAAAAGTCTTATGAAATTTTACATTCTTAAAATTTCATAAGAAAAGTCCACATTTTACTTATTCTAACCTTCGCTATTATTTTAAAAATAATCCAAATCACTGAGAGTACCCCAACTCCACACATTCCCGTGTCTCTAACTAATTGGAGGTCATCTACAAGGCGGATGAGTGAAGTGGGAATATATGATAGCCCATGCAATATTAGAATGGGAGTGAGCAAGTAGTTACCAATTTTAATATCAACAGCCACCCGAAACCCTATTGACCATGAATTCTCAAATTCTACAACTTTAGTGTGACGAAGTCAGCATACAAGGAGAAGAGAATGATGAAGTAGTTAATTAGACAACAGCAGAAGGAATGTTCCAGTATAAGGAAAACGTAGCTAATTAGAATTAGAAAGAAGACTTGACCTTAGTTAGTGCATGGTAAAAATCATTATGGATCCTATCGTTGAAACTGAAAAAAGGCTTCAAAATTTTGGGACCAAGCCGCATGAGTATTCTTAAGAAGCTAAAACACACTATCACAACTATAATTGGTCAACACTATGTTCAATCAGTGTCTATAAAGCCCGTTGGAGCAAAAAATTAAAAGGGGCTATGAAGTTGTCCAATTAGTGTCTATTCACGGACTGATTATTTAAGTGAGATGCAAGGGGCATACTTAAGGATAGAGAAAGGGAATTGCAATTTTAAGTATGCTTAGAGAATGTTACGTAATGAGACAAAATGGCAAAGTTATGGAATAAAAAAATAAAAAATAAAAGTCAAAGATGACTAACTTTTAAAGAGAATAAAAAATGCTGATGGAGGAACATCCTTAAACCTAGATGAATCACTAATTATAGGGGCAAGAAAACTAAGGATCAAATATCCTGCTATAATGGATGCTATAAAAAGAGAGATACAATTCAAAGTAAGATCATCCACTACCACTATACTATTCAATGTTGTTGTACAAAATACAAAAGCAAGATTCATTGGAAAAACTTTCATATTTCAAGCAACGTGAACGTGGGTGATCAATCATGACAAAAAAAGCTCCCAGATGTGGAAGATGCTACAAGAGAGCTAGTGATGCAAGAGCAAAGGGATTTAATGGAGAATATGAGAAACTATTTGGAAATTAGTGCGCTAAATATACCAATCTAATTTTTTTTCGATTTATTTAGATTTCAAATTGTATGCTCGACAAGAATGTTATTTTTCTTAAATTACAAACTACGTAACTTATAATATAATTTGTTGTTGAATGAAATTAACGTAGTTTGTTGCATGACAATAACATATACGTCTGGTTTTAATATTTTGTACATTTTGATGACTTGCTTTACAAGTACTATCATCTCAATTTTTATTGACACCATCCATGTGTTATCAATTAGTCACAATTTTCTTGGTATGCAAAGGTAGTCTTTATTAAGCTAGTCATAATCTATAACTTTTTTTTTATATTCTAATGACTTATAAGATGTGCGCATTATTCTCTCTATACGCATGAAGCTGTTCTCTATTTTATGCTATCTCTGAAACTTCACATAAATCTAAAAAATGGGAAGCCTTTTTATCAAGATTTGAAGTTTGACATTTATAAAGCTATTATGGAAGTTACTCCGCAAAAGCAACATCTGACTCATTTGTAAGATAGGTGAAATTGTTAGTGTAATTATACCTATCTAGCACACAATGTGCCATAAGTTCTAGAACTAATCAACGTCCAAGAACAGATGTCCTGAATATACTATTGATTTATTCAAAAGATGACTTGAACACATAGCATCAAGGATAGTTTAAGCAATATCATCTTTGATAGCATCAAATACTGATGAATAAATAATGGGGGAATATGCATTGGCACCTGACTAAATTAGGACCATCTATTTAGGAGAAAAGTTGTATATAACGTATCCAATTGCCTTCCTTCAATGGTACAGGTTTGTAAGTTTTCTTTTCATCGTTTTGTGTTGGCTTTGTAGTACTAGTTTTCCTTGATTGGAAACATAATTTTGTTTAGGAATATTGTAAGAAGTCCTTAAACAAAGCTAACAAAAAATATCAATAATAGGTAGCTAAAATTGAAAAGTTTGTAGAGTTATGTACTTGTCTACATACGATACAAGAGAAATAGGTTCGCTTCTAAAGGACAAGTGACATATAGTTATAGAATAAGTAAATAAGATTATCACTATCTGCCCCTCAAAAAAACCTTTATCACTAGCGATGGTTATCGAGTATAATATGATGTTGATTTTGGTTACGCCGAACCAATTAAGAGTAATGATATATGAAGAGCCTAATCCACAGAACATGTTTGTTAGTGACCTTGATTATCGAGCATTGTTAGGCAATAATTTATCGTATTTTACATGCCTCTTGCACCTAATTTTAGCTCGTATTATAATGTAATTTTTAGAATTTCACTTGTTTTATTTACTTTTGTAGGTAATAACCTCAATCGAGCAAAAACCCAATGAAAAGACGGACAAGAAGAGCAAAAGAAGGCAAGAAGTGACGACAGGAGACTGCGCCACGGTGCCAAAGATGTGGCACGGCCATTTGGCAGGGTCGTGTTGCCTCCCTGCTGCTCGCTCGCTCGATTTTCTATTTAAGCCCCTTTCAGGCATTTTTGTTTGGGACCTCCATGGGTTCTCCTTTAGCGACTTTTTGGGAGTTTTAGGTTAGGATTAGCCAATAAAAATCCCATTGGGGAATTAGATTAGAATTTATCTCTGGGTATTTGGATTCAAACTTGTGGATTCTTAAGTTCATTCGATCGACATGAGTTTTCTCTTCTCTTGCTTTCTTTATTTTGTATGTTTGTATTCATGTTTTGGTTTATATGCTTTTGTAATGTTTATAGATTATAGTTGTGAATTTGGATTGTGATTAGCCTTGTGATGACCAATTGATTGTTGTTAGACCTTTGCCCCTCTTGTTCATGCTAGAATTTAAGGTTTTCTCTCACGCCTACCATGTGTTCGATGAAATGCTTGAAAGAGCTTTCCTCTGTGTTTTGGGGGTAATTGACTTATGCTGAGAGGTGGGGTTGATTGTCTAGTGTGGGTATAGTGAATGGCTGAGATTGGGACATGAAAATAATCTCGTCGCTGGCGAGGTCAAGGGTTGTCAACCTAGTAGTTTAGTCGAATTAATCCCATAAAAATAGGTGGTTAGAACAACTAGCCAAGCCTGTTGACCCTTGAGAGAGGGCTTGGAGGGCCTCAACGATGCAACCGATCAACCTCAAATACTAGCATAACCTGGAAAAGTGAGGGTTTAACTTGATCAGCTGGTTTATCTCAAGTTTAATCATAATCGTAGTCCTTCAGTTATTCTGGTACGTTAGTTCTATTTTCTATTTCTTTAGTTTTGCCTAACTTGAGATGTTGTAGTTAGCTCTGGTACTTGAAAACCCAATTTTCTACAGACGTCACCCCGAGTACTCAATGATGTGCCTTACACTTGGGGTTTATAAATATTAAAATGTTTTCCCTAACAAGTTTTTAGCGCCGTTGTCGGGAAGTTGGCGTTTTTCAATATTGGAGTTTACTTAGGAATTTCGAGACTAGGTTTTATTTTGAAAAAAAAGGCAAAAAAAGATGTCTTTTTCCCACTTTGCTCAATATGAGCATGAATTGTTTTTGAGTTACTATGATAGATTACACGCTTTTCTTTCTTATTGCGATTTTCATTTGTAACAGTGGGAAACTTTTAACACAATTTATGAGGGTGTGAATTGTGAGACCCGTACTCTCTTAGAAAATTGGGATTTTTGTGCTAAAAATGTTGATAAAGCTTGGGATTTTCTTGATTAGTTGGCTCAGGATACTTATGAATATGAGAGTAGTTGTGCTAATTCATACATTGCTCCCCCTTGTGTCCCTGATTATGCTCCTCCTATGTGTCAAAATCGCCATTATTCTGACCATGGTAGCAATTTTTGTCCCTATTATATTTCTGATGAGGGTTTTACTAGACTTAACAATATGATAGAAACAATGAATGAGCAACCGATTGAATTTGTTAATAAAATGCGGGAGTATGACCTATCACCTGATACCTTTCCTAATAATACCCTTAGGGACAACACTGCGTTCGTCATGACCTTTCTTAATAAACCTTCCCCTTTAGCTCAGTCAACGGAGTTCAAGGTAGATGAGACCTTTGGTATTAGTGCTAATGTTGATAAGGATGATACTTGTTCTGAGTCAGGCGATGTTTTTATTGAGGTGCCTGATCTTCATGGGACTCCTGTGGGGATTTCATGTGTGGATGTTGTGGCTACGGGGCCAGCCAGTCCTGATATTGTTGATAGCATATCCCTTAACCCTCTCGATTCATTTCGTGCTTATCCTTCATGTTCACCACCCTCCTTTTCCCCTGCGTGTTGTGATATGTTACTTATTGATTCTCATATGACACTTGAGGGGAAAGAGGTTGACTGTTTCGAGTCTCTAGGTGCCTTTAGGGGATACAACCCCTCCTTGATGCTTATAGTCTATACCTAGAGGACATGCCAGAAAAAAATCATATTAACTATTGCGTTTGATTATTCTACTGATTTCTCCAAGGCATTTGATAAGTTTAGAAGAGTACTTGCTATCATTCCTAGATTTACATTTGGGTGCTCTTACTTATATTCATCTGAGTTACATGCTCAGATGTTCGATAAGCTCCTGTGAGCTTTGATAGCATCCGAATTGGTAGCTTGGATCTTAAGAGATGAGGAGTGTCTGATGCTCTTTGAGCCTCCAATCGCACCATTTTCGTGAGGCTTAGTTTAGGTACAATCAGTACCCAACCTGGGATGATTGCTCTAACTCTTCTCCTTTCTTTTTATTTTCTTTATTTTCTTTTGTTTAGTTGTGGATATTAGGTTGCATAGTTGTAGATATTAAGTTATACTTTTGTGGTGATCATTTTGACGAGATACTTGGGAATTTATTGAGCCAGTTGATGGCTATGACCACCTTTTGTGTGTCTTTGTACATAGTTATGGTTTCTGTGTATTTTAGTTTTTTTTATACATATATATTTTGTTGATGTGGTAGCTTCTCTGCTCCCAATGAGAAAATTGTGAGATCTGGGTGTAGAAGAGGAGAAGCTACACTTCAATCTTTTGAAAAAGGAAAAGAGAGGAAATATTTTTCGAAAAAATATAAAAAATATAAAACAAATTATTTGTTTCTGACTTATTTTTGGAAAATCCTATGCTATTTTGACTGACTTTGATCCCTTGTACCTTAGCTATTAGCTTTTATATAAGTAAGTTGTTCATGATAGATGTTTGTCCTAAGTATGTCATTCTTGATCCCAATTCTAACCCTAACAGCCTGTTGTGGCTGTGTAATCCAATTCTTGTGTACACTTCATTATTATCTTAGATTCTTAGTCTTTCTTGATTGACTCTCCCACCTGTTTTTGACACGATTACTTTAATATTTGTCCGTATTCAACAAAAAAATAAAAAAAAAGGAGAAAAAGAAAAACATAAAACAAGGAATGACCAGTATCGCTTTGAGGCATGCGCTACTAGGCATTACTCTTTGAGGTAATACTACTACTGGGTGTTATCTTTTGAGGCAATATTGCTACTGAGAAAGCTTGCTTCTTGTGTTAACAAGTCAATAATGTAGCATGTGTCAATCAGGTAGGAACGAGTTTGATTTTGGTAAGCTTTAGTCCTAGGATGATGATACACATACACACCAAGCACTAGGATGGATTCCAAGTTCTGATGTATAGCGGGGTGAAAAGTTGGAGCTTTGAGGTCATGTATGTGGATAGAGAGTCTTGATATGTACATTCTATTTATATACAGGCTAATATCTTTGTTGCATTGATGATTTGGTTGATTAGAATGAGTACAGTTCTTCCCCTTGCATATATTTGCGCCTTGTTTGAATATCTATTTTGTTTTCTTTATTTTTCTTTTATGCTTTTCCACTTATTGTCATTTTTTAAGATTTTGTGGGTATATCTTCTGCAAACCCTCACGAGACCTTACTCGTCCACTGGTAGAACCAAGGGGTTTAAGGGGGCTTGTAGCATATGCTAAATGCAACAGCGATTCCTGTGAAAGTGAGTTAGATTTTGAGATTAATTTTTCTTTTTTTTACTCAAGGACGAGAAAAAGATAGGTGTGGGAGTATTTGTCAGGCGATAATTTGTCGTATTTTACGTGCCCCTTTTACCTAATTTTAGCTCGTACTATGATATAATCTTTAGGATTTTCACTTGTTTTATTTACTTTTGTAGGTAATAACCTAAATCGAGCAAAAACCTAGCGAAAAGGAGCGAAGACGGACAAAAAGAGCAAAAGAAGGCAAGAAGTGACGATAGGAGGCCCCGCCACCATGCCAGAGATGTGGTGGCACTGTGCCATGTGGCACGGTCGTGTTGCCTTCCTGCCGCTCACTCGCTCGATTTTCTATTTAAGCCTTTTTCAGGCCTTTTTCTTCGGAACTTCCCCGGCCTCTCCTTTAGCGACTTTTTGGGAGTTTTTAGATTAGGATTAGCTAATAAAAATCCCATTGGAGAATTAGATTAGGATTTGTCTCTGATTGTTTGGATTCAAACTTGTGGATTCTTAAGTTCATTCAATCAACATAAGTTTTCTCTTCTCTTGCTCTCTTTATTTGGTATGTTTATGTTCATGTTTTAGTTTATATGCTTTTGTAATGTTTATAGGTTATAGTTGTGAATTTGTATTGTGATTAACCTTGTGATGGCTAATTGATTGTTGTTAGACCTTTGCCCCTCTTGTTCATACTAGAATTTAAGGTTTTCTCCCACGCCCAGCATGCGTCTGATGAAATGCTTGAAAGAGCTTTCATCTGTGTTTTAGGACAATTGACTTATGCTAAAAGGTGAGGTTGGTTGTCTAGTGTGGGTAGAGTGAATGGTTGGGATTGGGACATGAAAATAGTCTCGTCACTAGCTAGGTTAAGGGTTATCAACCTAATAGTTTAGTTAATCTAATCCCATGAAAATAGGTAGTTAGAACAACTAGACTAGCCTATTGACCTTTGAGAGAGGGCTTAGGTGGCCTCAATGATGCAACCAATCAACCTCGAATACTAGCATAACTTGGAAAAGTGAGGGTTGAACTTGATTAGCTGGTTCATCTCAGGTTTAATCATAATCACAGTCCTTCAGTTATTTTAGTAATTTGGTTTTATTTTCTATTCCTTCAGTTTTGCCTAACTTGAGACGCTTTAGTTAGCTCTGGTACTTGAAAACCCAACTATCTGAGGACTACACCCCGAGTACTCAACGATGCGCCTTTCACTTAGGGTTTGTAAATATTAAAACGTTTTCCCTAAGAAGTTTTTGACGCCGTTGCCGGGGAGTTGGCGTTTTCCGATGTTGGAGCTTACTTAGGCATTTCGAGACTAGGCTTTTATTTTGAAAGTGATAGAAAAAAACTCAAAAAAAAAAAAAGAAGATGTCATTTTCCCTCGTTCCTTAATATGATCATGAATTGTTTTGGAGTTACTGTGATAGATTACATGTTTTTCTTGCTCATTGTGATTTTCATTTGGAAAAGTAAAAAAGTTTTTACACAGTTTATGAGGGTGTGAATTGTGAGACTTGTACTCACTTAGAGTATTGGGATTTTTGTGCGAAAAATGTTGATAAAGCTTGGAATTTTCTTGATTGGTTGGCTCAGGATACTTCCAAATATTAGATTAGTTGCGCTATTTAATACATCCCTCCCCCGTGCGTCCCTGATTATACCCCTCCTATCTGTGAAATTTGTCATAGTTATGATCATGACAGTAATTTTTATCCCTATTATATTTCTCATGAGGGCTTTGCTAGACTTAACAATATGATAGAGATAATGAATAAGGAACAAATTGAGTTTGTTATAAAAAGCGGGAGTATGACCTATCACCTGAGATTGGCCATAGGTTTAGTTCTCCTTGACTTGATGTCAATCTATGTGATGATAGTGCATCTTTTCCTCCTCTAGAGTCTAGACTAGAGGAAGTATTCGACCCTCCTTTGACTACTTTACTCATAATTACTCCATCCTTTTCTAATACCCTTAGGGACAACACAGCGTTTGTTATGACCTTTCTTAATACACCTTTCCCTTTAGCTTAGTCGACGGAGTTCGAGGTAGGTGAGACCTTTGGTATTAGCACTAGTGTTGATTTAGATGATACTTGTTCTAGGTCAGGCGATGTTTTTATTGAGGTGCCTGATCTTCATGGGACTCCCACAAGGACTTCATGTGCGGATGTTGTGGGTGCGGGGCCAGCTAGTCCTAATATTGTTGACAACATATCACTCCACCCTCTCAATTCATTCCATGCTTCTTCTTCATGTTCACCACCCTCCTCTTACCCTGTGTGTTGTGATGTGTTACTTATTGATTCTCATACGATACTTGAGGGGAATGAGGTTGACTTTTTCGAGTCTCTAGATATCTTTACGGGGTACAACCCCTCCCTTGATCCTTGTAGTCTATGCCTGGAGGATATGCCTGGAAAAATCATGTTAACTATTGTGTTCGATTATTCTACTGATTTCTCCAAGGCATTTGATAAGTTTAGAAGAGCACTTGCTATCATTCCTATACTTATGTTTGGGTGCTCTTACTTATATCCATTTGAGTTACATGCTCAGATGTTCAATAAGCTCCTGTGAGTGTTGGCGGCATCCGAATTGGTAGCTGGGATGTTGAGAGATGAGCAGTGTCTGATGCTCATCGAGCTTTCCATCGCACCATTTTAGTGAGGCTTAGTTTGGGTACAATCAGTTCCTAACCTAGTATAATCGCTCTAACTCTTCTCCTTTCTTTTTACTTTCTTTATTTTCTTTTGTTTAGTTGTGGATATTAGGTTGTGTAGTTGTACATATAGGGTTGTACTTTTCTAGTGATCATTTTGAGGAGATACTTGGGAATTTATTGAGCTAGTTGATGGCTATGATCACCTTTTGTGTGTCTTTGTACATAGTTGTGGTTTTTGTGTATTTTAATTTGTTTCTTTTTTGTACATATATATTTTGTTGATGTGGTAGCTTCTTAGCTCCCAATGAGGACATTGTTTAGATTTAGGGGTGGGGGAGGAGAAGCCGCACTTCAATCCTTTGAAAAAGGAAAAGAGAGGAAACATTTTTCGAAAAAATATAAATAAATAAAAAACAAATTTTTTGTTTCTGATTTGTTTTGGGGGAATCCTGTACTATTTTGACTGACTTTGATCCCTTGTACCTTAGCTATTAGCTTGTACATAAGTAAGTTGTTTATGATAGATCTTTCTCCTAAGTGCGTCATTTTTGGTCCTGATTCTAACCCTTACAGTCTGTCATAGCTGTGTAATCCAATTTTTGTGTACACTTCATCATTGTCTTAGGGTCTTAGTCTTCCGTGATTGACTCCCCCACTTGTTTTTGGCACAATCACTTTAATATTTGTCCGCATTAAAAAAACGAAAAAAAGGAGAAAAAGAAAAACATAAAACAAGGAATGACAAGTATCCCTTTGAGGCATGTGCTATTGGGCGTTACCCTTTGAGGTAATACTACTGAGTGTTATCCTTTGAGGCAATACTGTTACTGGGAAAGCTTGCTTCTTGTGTTAACAAGCCAATAATGTAGCAAGTGTCAGCCAGATGGAAACGAGTTTGATTTTGGTAAGCTATAGTCATAGGATGATGATACACTTACACACCAAGCACCAAGATGGATTCCAAATGTACAGCGCAGTGAAAGTTGGAGCTTTGATGTCTTGTATGTGGATAGAGAGACTTGATATGTACATTCCGTTTATATACCGGCTAATGTCTTTCATGCAATGGTGATTTGGTTGATTAGAATGTGTACAGTTCTTCCCCTTGCATATATTTACGCCTTGGTTATATATCTATTATGTTTTCTTTATTTTTCATTTCTTCTTTTCCACTTATTTTCCTTTTTCAAGGTTTTGTGGATATATTTTCTGCAAACCTTCACGAGACCTCACTCACCCACTTGGGGGAACCAAAGGGTTTAAAGGGCCTTGTAGCATACGTTAAATGCAACAGCGATTCCCGTGAAAGTGAATTAGGTTCCAAGGTTAGTTTTTCTTTTGTTTTACTTGAGGACGAGCAAAAGATAGGCGTGGGGGTATTTGTTAGGCGATAATTTCACCTAATTTTAGCTTGTATTATAATATAATCTTTAGGATTTTCACTTTTTTTATTTGCTTTTGTCGATAATAACCTCAATCGAGTAAAAACCCAGCGAAAAGGAGCGAAGACGGACAAGAAGAGCAAAAGAAGTAAGAAGTGACGATAGGAGGCTTTTTTACCCTGCCACAGATGTGGCACGGTGGGGCTGCACCAGGTGGCCCGGTTGTGTCGCCTCCTTGACGCTCGTGCTGCCTCCTTGCCTCTCGCTCGCTTGATTTTCTATTTAAGCCCCCTTCAGGCCTTTTTGATTAGGACCTCCCCGGACTCTCCTTTAGTAACTTTTTTAGAGTTTTTAGGTTAGGATTAGCGAATAAAAATCCCATTGGGGAATTAGATTTGGATTTGTCTCTGGTTCTTTGGATTCAAACATGTGGATTCTCAAGTTCATTCAATCAACATAAGTTTTCTCTTCTCTTGCTCTCTTTATTTTGTATGTTCGTGTTCATGTTTTGGTTTATATGCTTTTGTAATGTTTATAGATTATAGTTGTGAATTTGTATTGTAATGAGCCTTGTGAGGGTCAATTGGTTGTTGTTAGACCTTTGCCCCTCTTGTTTATGCTAGAATTTAAGGTTTTCTCTCACGCCCACCATGCGTCTGATGAAATGCTTGAAAGAGCTTTCATCCGTGTTTTCGGGCAATTGACTTATGTTGAAAGGTGAGGTTGATTGTCCAGTATAGGTAGACTGAATGACTAGAATTGGGACATGAAAATAGTCTCGTCACTAGCTAGGTCAAGGGTTGTCAACCTAGTATTTTAGTCAAACTAATCCCATAAAAATAGGTGGTTAGAACAACTAGACTAGCCTGTTGACCCTTGAGAGAGGGCTTGGGTGGCCTCAATGATGCAACCGATCAACCTCGAATAATAGCATAACTTGGAAAAGTGAGGGTTTAACTTGATCAGTTGGTTTATCTTAGGTTTAATCATAATCGCAGTCCTTTAGTTATTTTAGCAGTTTAGCTCTATTTTCTATTCCTTCAGTTTTACCTACCTGAGACGCTTTAGTTAGCTCTTGTACTTGGAAACACAACTCTCTGCGGACGACACTCCGAGTACGCAACGATGCACCTTACATTTGGGGTTTGTAAATATTAAAACGTTTTCCCTAACAAGTTTTTGGCGCCGTTGCCAGGGAGTTAGCATTTTTCAATATTAAAGCTTACTTAGGCATTTTGAGACTAGGCTTTTATTTTAAAAGAAAAAGAAAAAAACTCAAAAAAAAAACAAGATGCCTTTTTCCCAATTTCCTTAATATGAGCATGAACTGTTTTGGAGTTACTGTGATAGATTACATGCTTTTCTTGCTCATTGTGATTTTCATTTGGAAAAGTGGGAAATTTAGAAAATTTTAACACAGTTTATGAGGGCGTGAATTGTAAAACATGTGCTCTCTTAGAGTATTGAGATTTTTATGCTAAAAATGTTGATAAAACTTGGGAATTTCTTAATTGATTGGCTCTGGATACTTACAATTATGAGATTAGTTGTGCTAATTCATACATCCCTCCCCCTTGCGTCCCTGATTATGCTCCTCCTATATATGAAATTTTCTATTGTTCTAATCATGACAATAATTTTTATCCTTATTATATTTCTGATAAGGGCTTTGCTAGACTTAACAATATGACAGAGACAATGAATGAGCAACAAATTGAGTTTGTTAATAAAATGCAGAAGTATGACCTATCACCTGAGATTGACCTTAGGTTTGGTTCTCGTTCACTTAATGTCAATCTGTGTGATGATGGTGCGTCTTTCCGTCCTCTAGAGCCTGGACAAGAGGAAGTACTTTACCATCCTTTGACTACTTTGCTCACGGTTGCTCCATCTTTTCTTAATACCCTTAGGGATAACACTGCATTTGTGATGACCTTTCTTGATACACCTTCCCCTTAAGCTCAGTCGATGGAGTTCGAGGTAGGTGAGACCTTTGGTATTAGCACTAGTATTGATTTAGATCATACTTGTTCTGAGTTAGGCGATGTTTTTATTGAGGTGCTTGATCTTCATGGGACTCCCACAGGGACTTCATGTGTGGATGTTGTGGGTGCAGGGCCAGCTAGTTTTGATATTGTTGATAACATATCCCTCAACCCTCTCGATTCATTCCATGCTTCTCCTTTATGTTCACCACCCTCCTCTCCCCTGTGTGTTGTGATATGTTACTTAGTGATTCTCATACGATACTTGAGGGGAATGAGTCTCTAAGTACCTTTAGGGGGTACAACCGTTCCCTTGATCCTTATAGTCTATATCAAGTGGACATGCCTGGAAAAATCATGTTAACTATTGCATTCGACTATTCTACTGATTTCTCCAAGGCATTTGATAAGTTTAGAAGAATACTTGCTATCATTCTAAGATTTATGCTTGGGTGCTCTTACTTATATCCTTCTGAGTCATATGCTCAGGTGTTGGATAAGCTCTTGCGAGTTTTAACGGCATCCGAATTGGTGGCTTGGATCTTGAGAGATGAGGAGTGTCTGATGCTCCTCGATCCTCCCATCGCACCATTTTAGTGAGGCTTAGTTTGGGTACAATCAGTACCCAAGCTGGTATATTCGCTCTAACTCTTCTCCTTTCCATTTATTTTCTTTATTTTCTTTTGTTTTGTTATGGATATTAGGTTATGTAATTGTAGATAATAGGTTGTACTTTTATGGTGATCATTTTGAGGAGATACTTGGGAATTTATTGAGCTAGTTGATGGCTATGATAACCTTTTGTGTGTCTTTGTAAATAGTTGTGGCTTTTGTGTATTTTAGTTTTTTTTTTGTACATATATATTTTATTGATGTGGTAGCTTCTCGACTTCCAATGAGGACATCGTGAGATCTGGGTGTGAGGGAGGAGAAACTACACTTCAATGTTTTGAAAAAAGAAAAGAGAGGAAATATTTTTTGAAAAAATATAAAAAATCAAAAACAATTTTTTTGTTTCTCACCTGTTTTGGGGGAATCCTGTACTATTTTGACTGACTTTGATCCCTTGTACCTTAGCTATTAGCTTGTACATAAGTAAGTTGTTCATGATAGATCTTTCTCCCAAGTGCGTCATTTTGGTCCCAATTCTAACCCTTACAGTCTGTCGTAGCTGTGTAATCCAATTTTTGTGTACACTTCATCATTATCTTAAGGTCTTAGTCTTCCGTGATTGACTCCCCCATGTTTTTGACACGATCACTTTAATATTTGTCCGCGTCAAAAAAACGAAAAAAAGGAGAAAAAGAAAAACATAAAACAAGGAATGACAAGTATCCCTTTGAGGTAATACTACTGAGTGTTATCCTTTGAGGCAATACTGCTACTGGGAAAGCTTTCTTCCTGTGTTAACAAGTCAATAATGTAGCAAGTGTGAGTCAGGTGGGAACGAGTTTGATTTTGGTAAGCTTTAATCCTAGGATGATGATACACTTACACACCAAGCACCAGGATGGATTCCAAATGTACAGTGGGATGAAAAGTTGGAGCTTTGATGTCA
>NCQV01084365.1:24488-37761 GCA_002740545.1 Lophocereus schottii
GATAGAGAGGCTTGATATGTACATTCCGTTTATATACAGGCTAATATCTTTCTTGCAATGGTGATTTAGTTGATTAGAATGTGTACAACTCTTCCCCTTGCATATCTTTGTGCCTTGTTTCTGTATCTATTATGTTTTCTTTATTTTTCCTTTCTCCTTTTCCACTTATTTTCCTTTTTCAAGATTTTGTGGGTATATCTTCTGTAAACCGTCACGAGACCTCGCTCGTCCACTTGGGGGAATCAAGGGGTTTAAAGGGGCTTGTAGCATACGCTAAATGCAACAGCGATTCCTGCGAAAGTGAATTAGGTTCCGAGGCTAGTTTTTCTTTTGTTTTAGTCGAGGACGAGCAAAATATAGGTGTGGGGGCATTTGTTAGGTGATAATTTGTCGTATTTTATGTGCCCCTTTCACCTAATTTTAGCTCGTACTATAATATAATATTTAGCATTTTCACTTGTTTTGTTTACTTTTATAGGTAATAACCTCAATCGAACAAAAACCCAGCGAAAGGTGGCGAAGACGTACAAGAAAAGCAAAGGAAGGCAAGAAGTGACGACAGGAGGCCTCGCCACCGTGCAAGAGATATGGCACGGTGGGGCCGTGCCAAGTGGCACAGCCGCTTGGCATGATCATGTCGCCTCCCTGCCGCTCTCTTGCTCGATTTTCTATTTAAGCCCCTTTCAGGCGTTTTTGTTAGGTACCTCCCCGGGGTCATCTTTAGTGACTTTTTGGGAGTTTTTAAATTAGGATTAGCAAATAAAAATTCTATTGGGGAATTAGATTAGGATTTGTCTCTGGTTGTTTGGATTCAAATTTGTGGATTCTCAAGTTTATTCAACCAAGATAAGTTTTCTCTTCTCTTGCTCTCTTTATTTTGTATGTTTATGTTCATATTTTGGTTTATAAGCTTTTGCAATGTTTATAGATTATAGTTGTAAATTTGTATTGTGATTAGCCTTGTGATGGCCAATTGATTGTTGTTAGACCTTTGCCCCTCTTGTTCATGCTAGAATTTAAGATTTTCTCTCACGCCCACCATATGTCTGATGCAATGCTTGAAAGAGCTTTCATCCATGTTTTGGGGGAATTGACTTATACTAAGAGGTGAGGTTGATTGTCTAGTGTGGTTAGAGTGAATGGGTGGGATTGGGACATGAAAATAGTCTCATCACTAGTTAGGTCAAGGGTTATTAACCTAGTAGTTTAGTTGAACTAATCCCATGAAAATAGGTGGTTAGAACAATTAGACTAGCCTATTGACCCTTGAGAGAGGGCTTGGGCGGTCTCAATGATGCAACCGATCAACCTCAAATACTAGCATAACTTGGGAAAGTGAGGGTTTAACTTGATCAGCTAGTTTATCTCAGGTTTAATTATAATCAAAGTCCTCAGTTGTTTTAGTACTTTAGTTCTAATTTGTATTCCTTCAGTTTTGCCTACCTTGAGACGCTTTAGTTAGCTCTCGTACTTGGAAACACAACTCTCTGCGGACGAAACCTCGAGTACTCAATGATGCACCTTGCACTTGGGGTTTATAAATATTAAAACATTTTCCCTAACAAGTTTTTGGCGCCGTTATAGGGGAGTTGGCATTTTCCAATATTGGAGCTTACTTAGGCATTTTGAGGCTAGGCTTTTATTTTGAAAGAAAAAGAAAAAAAACTCAAAAAAAAGAAGATTTCTTTTTCCCACTTTGCTTAATATGAGCATGAATTGTTTTGGAGTTACTATGATAGATTAGATACTTTTCTTGCTCATTATGATTTTCATTTGGAAAAGTGGGAACTTTTTAACATAGTTTATGAGGGTGTGAATTGTGAGACCTGTACTCTCTTAGAGTATTGGGATTTTTGTGCCAAAAATGTTGATAAAGCTTGGGATTTTCTTGGCTGGTTGGCTCAAGATACTTACGAATATGAGATTAGTTGCGCTAATTCATGCATCCCTCCCCCTTGTGTCCCTAATTGTGCTCCTCCTATGTGTGAAATTTGCCATTGTTCTGATCATGACAGTAATTCTTATCCCTATTATATTTCTAATGCGGGCTTTGCTAGACTTAACGATATGATAGAGACAATGAATAACCAACAAATTGAGTTTATTAATAAAACGCTGGAGTATGACCTATCACCTGAGATTGACCTTAGATTTAGTTCTCCTTGACTTGATGTCAATCTGTGCGATGATAGTGCATCTTTCCCTCCTCTAGAGTCTGGACTAGATGAAGTACTTGACTCTCCTTTGACTACTTTACTCATAGTTGCTCAATCCTTTCCTAACACCCTTAGGAACAACATTACGTTCGTCATGACCTTTCTTGACATAACTTTCCATTTAGCTCAGTCGATGGAGTTCGAGGTAGGTGAGATCTTTGGTATTAGCAGTAATGTTGATTTAGGTGATACTTATTCTGAGTCAACTGATGCTTTTATTGGGGTGCCTAATCTTCAGGGGACTCCCATAGGACTTCATGTGTGGATGTTGTGGCTGCGGGACCAGCTAGTCTGGATATTCTTGATAATATATCCCCCAACCCTCTCGATTCATTCCATGCGTCTCCTTCATGTTCACTACCCTTCCCTTCCCCAGTGTGTTGTGATATGTTACTTTTTGATTCTCATGTGATACTTGAAGGGAATGAGGCTGACTGTATCGAGTCTCTAGGTACCTTCAGGGGGTACGACCCCTTCCTTGATCCTTATAGTTTGTACCTAGAAGTCATGCTTGGAAAAATCATGTTAACTATTATGTTCGGTTATTCTACTGATTTCTTTAAGGCATTTGATAAGTTTAGAAGAGTACTTGCTATCATTCCTGGATTTATGTTTAGGTGCTCTTACTTATATCCATCTGAGTTGCATGCTCAGCTGTTCGATAAACTCCTGTGAACTTTGATGGCATCCGAATTTGTAGCTTGGATCTTGAGAGATGAGGACTGTCTGATGCTCCTCAAACCTCCCATCGCACCATTTTAGTGAGGCTTATTTTGGGTACAATCAGTACCCAACCAGGTATAATCGTTGTAAGTCTTTTCCTTTCATTTTATTTTCTTCATTTTCTTTTGGTTTGTTATGGATATTAGGTTACGGAGTTATAGATATTAGGTTGTACTTTTGTGGTGATCATTTTGAGGAGATACTTGGGAATTTATTGAGCCAGTTGATGGCTATGATCACCTTTTGTGTGTCTTTGTATGTAGTTGTGGTTTTTGTGTATTATAGTTTGTTTTTTTTAAACAGATATATTTTGTTGATGTGGTAGCTTCTCGGCTCTCAATGAGGACATTGTGAGATTTGGGTGTGGGGCAGGAGAAGCTACACTTCAATCTTTTGAAAAAGGAAAAGAGAGCAAATATTTTTCGAAAAGACATAAAAAAATAAAAAATAAATTTTTTGTTTTTGACTTGTTTTTGGGGAATCCTATACTATTTTGACTGACTTTAATCCCCTGTACCTTAGTTATTAGCTTGTATATAAGTAAGTTATTCATGATTGATCTTTGTCCTGAGTGTGTCATTTTTGATTCCAATTCTAACCCTAACAGTCTATTGTGGTTGTGTAATCCAATTCTTGTGTAGACTTCATCATTATCTTATGGTCTTAGTCTTCTGTGATTGACTCTCCCACCTGTTTTTGACACGATTACTTTAATATTTGTCCGCATTAAAAAAAAATGAAAAAAAAGGAGAAAAAGAAAAACATAAAATAAGGAATGACAAGTATCCCTTTGAGGCATGCGCGATTGGGCGTTACCCTTTGAGGTAATACCACTATTGGGTGTTATCCTTTGAGGCAATACTGCTATTGGGAAAGCCTGCTTCCTGTGTTAACAATCAATAACGTAGCATGTGTCAGTAAGGTGCAAACGAGCTTGATTTTTATAAGCTTTACTCCTAGGATGATGATACACTTACACACCAAGCACCAGGATGGATTCCAAGTTTTGATGTACAATGGGGTGAAAAGTTGGAGCTTTGATCTTATGTATATGGATCGAGAGTCTTGATATGCACATTCTATTTATATACAGGTTAATATCTTTGTTGCGTTGGTGATTTGGTTGATTAGAATGTGTACAGTTCTTCCCCTAGTATATATTTGTGCCATGTTTGCATAGCTATTTTGTTTTCTTTATTTTTCCTTTCTCCTTTTCCACTTAATTTCCTTTTTCAAGATTTTGTAGGTATATCTCCTACAAACCTTCATGAGACCTCGCTCATTCACTTGGGGGAACCAGGGGGTTTAAAGAGGCTTGTAGTATACGCTAAATACAATAGCGATTCCTGCAAAAGTGAATTAGGTTTCGAGGTTAGTTTTTCTTTTGTTTTACTCGAGGACGAGCAAAAAATAGGCATTGAGGTATTTGTTAGGCGATAATTTATCGTATTTTACGTGCCCCCTTCACCTAATTTTGCTCGTATTATAATATAATCTTTAGGATTTTCACTTGTTTATTTACTTTTACAGGTAGTAACCTCAATTGAGCAAAAACCCAGCGAATAGGAGCGAAGACGGACAAGTAGAGCACAAGAAGGCAAGAAGTGATGACAGGAGGCCCTGCCACAGTGCCAGAGATGTGGCATGGTGGGGCCGTGCCACGTGGCACGACCGCTTGGCATGGTCGTGTTGCCTCCCTTCCGTTCGCTCGCTCGATTTTCTATTTAAACCCCTTTTAGGCCTTTTTGTTCGGGAGCTCCCTAGGCTCTCCATTAGCGACTTTTTGAGAGTTTCTAGGTTAGGATTAGCCAATAAAAATCCCAATGGGGAATTAGATAAGGATTTGTCTCTGGTTGTTTGGATTCAAACTTGTGGATTCTCAAGTTCATTCAATCAACATTAGTTTTCTCTTCTCTTGCTCTTTTTATTTTGTATGTTTATGTTTATGTTTTGGCATATACGCTTTTGTAATGTATATAGATTATAGTTGTGAATTTGTATTTTGATTAGCCTGGTGATGGCCAATTGATTGTTGTTAGACCTTTGTCCCTGTTGTTCATGCTAGAATTTAAGGTTTTCTCTCGCGCCCACCGTGTGTCCGATGAAATGCTTGAAAGTGCTTTCATCCGTGCTTTGGGGCAGTTGACTTATGTTGAGAGGTGAGGTTAATTGTCCAGTGTGGATAGAGTGAATGGCCGGGATTGACACATGAAAATAATCTCGTCACTAGCTAGATCAAGGGTTGTTAGCCTAGTAGTTTAGTCGAACTTATCAGGTGGTTAGAACAACTAGACTAGCCTATTGACCCTTGAGAGGAGGCTTAGGTGGCCTCAATGATGCAACTGATCAACCTCGAATACAAGCATAACTTGGGAAAGTGAGGGTTTAACTTGATCAGTTTGTTTATCTTTGGTTTATTCATTATCACAATCCTTCGGTTATTTAGTAGTTTAGTTCTAATTTGTATTCCTTCAGTTTTACCTAGCTTGAGACGCTTTAGTTAGCTCTGGCACTTGAAAACCCAACTCCCTACTGATGAAACCTCGAGTAGTTAATGATACACCTTGTACTTAGGGTTTATAAATATTAAAACGTTTTCCCTATCAAGTTTTTGGCGTCGTTGCCAGGGAGTTGGCGTCCAATATTGGAGCTTACTTAGGCATTTTGAGACTAGGCTTTTATTTTGAAAGAAAAAGAAAAAAACTCAAAAAAAAAGATGTCTTTTTCCCACTTTGCTTAATATGAGCATGAATTATTTTAGAGTTACTATGATAGATTAGATGTTTTTCTTGCTCATTGTGATTTTCATTTGAAAAAGTGGGAAATTTTTAACACAGTTTATGACAGTGTGAACTGTGAGACCTGTACTCTCTTAGAGTATTGGGATTTTTGTGCTAAAAATATAGATAAAGCTTGGGATTTTCTTGATTGGTTGACTCAGGATACTTACGAATATGAGATTAGTTACACTAATTCATACAGCCCTCCCCCTTGTTTCCCTGATTATGCTCCTCCTATGTGTGAAATTTGCCAATGTTCTGATCATGACAGTAATTCTTATCCCTATTTTATTTCTGATGAGGGCTTTGCTAGACTTAACGATATGATAGAGACAATGAATGAGCAAAACAAATTGAGTTTGTTAATAAAATTCGGGAGTATGATCTATCACCTGAGATTGACCTTAGGTTTAGTTCTCCTTGACTTGATGTCAATCTGTGTGACGATAGTGCATCTTTCCCTCCTCTAGAGTCCGGACTAGAGGAAGTACTCGACCCTCCTTTGACTACTTTAGTCATAGTTGCTCCATTCTTTACTAATACCTTTATGGACGACACTGCGTTCTTCATGACCTTTCTTAATACACCTTCCCCTTTAGCTCAGTCAGCGGAGTTCGAGGAAGGTGAGACCTTTGGTATTGGCACTAGTGTTGATTTAGATGATCTTGTTCTGAGTCAGCTGATGTTTTTATTGAGGTGCCTGATCTTCATGAGACTCCCACAGGACTTCATGTGTGGATGTTGTGGCTGCAGGGCCAGCTAGTCCAAATATCCTTGAT
The DNA here is from genome assembly GCA_002740545.1 of Lophocereus schottii. Taxonomy (NCBI): domain Eukaryota; kingdom Viridiplantae; phylum Streptophyta; class Magnoliopsida; order Caryophyllales; family Cactaceae; genus Lophocereus; species Lophocereus schottii. Next base: position 30,987 of record NCQV01084365.1, read on the forward strand.
AATATATCCCTCAACCCTCTCGATTCATTCCATGCTTCTTCTTCATGTTCACCACCCTTTCCTTCCCCGTATGTGTTGTGATATGTTACTTATTGATTCTCATGCGATACTTGATGGGAATGAGGTTGACTGTATCGAGTCTCTAGGTACCTTTAGGGGGTACGACCCCTCCTTTGATCCTTATAGTCTGTACCTAGAAGACATGCCTGGGAAAATCATGTTAACTATTGCATTTAATTATTCTACTGATTTCTCCAAGGCATTTGATAAGTTTAGAAGAGTATTTGTTATCATTCCTAGATTTATGTTCGGGTGCTCTTACTTATATCCATATGAGTTACATGCTCAGGTGTTCAATAAGCTCCTGCGAGCTTTGACGACATCCGAATTGGCAGCTTGGATCTTCAGAGATGAGGAGTGTCTGATGCTCCTCGAGCCTCCCATCGCACCATTTTAGCGAGGCTTAGTTTGGGTACAATCAGTACCCAACCTGGTATAATCGCTCTAACTCTTCTCCTTTCTTTTTGTTTTCTTTATTTTCTTTTGTTTAGTTGTGGATATTAGGTTGCGTAGTCGTCGATATTAGGTTGTACTTTTGTGGTGATCATTTTGTGGAGATACTTGGGGAATTTATTGAGCCAGTTGATGGCTATGATCACCTTTTGTGTGTCTTTGTACATAGTTGTGGTTTTTGTGTGTTTTTTAGTTTGTTTTTTTTTTGGTAGATATATATTTTATTGATGTGGTAGCTTCTTGGCTCCCAATGAGGATATTGTGAGATCTGGGTGTGAGGGAGGAGAAGCTACACTTCAATCTTTTGAAAAAGGAAAAGAGTGGAAATATTTTTTGAAAAAATATAAAAAAATAAAAAATAAAATTTTTGTTTCTCACTTGTTTTTGGGGAATCCTGTACTATTTGGAGTGACTTTGATCCCTTGTACCTTAGCTATTAGCTTGTACATAAGTAAGTTGCTCATGACAGATTTTTGTCCTAAGTGTATCATTCTTAGTCCCAATTCTAACCCTAATAGTCTGTTGTAACTGTGTAATCCAATTCTTGTGTACACTTCATCATTATCTTATAGTCTTAGTCTTCCGTGATTGACCTTTCCACCTATTTTTGACACGATTACTTTAATATTTGTCCGCATTCAAAAAAAATGAAAAAAAGGAGAAAAATAAAAACATAAAATAAGAAATGACAAGTATCCCTTTGAGACATGCGCTATTGGGCGTTACCCTTTGAGGTAATACTACTACTGGGTGCTATCCTTTTAGGCAATACTGCTACTGGGAAAGCTTGCTTGCTACGTTAATAAGTCAAGAATGTAGCATGTGTCAGTACGGTGGGAACGACCTTGATTTTTTGGAAGCTTTAGTCCTAGGATGATGATACACTTACACACCAAGCACCAGGATGGATTCTAAGTTTTGATGTACATAGGGGTGAAAAGTTAGAGCTTTGATCTCATGTATGTGGATAGAGAGTCTCGATATGTACATTCTCTTTATATACAGGCTAATATCTTTATTGCATTGGTGATTTGGTTGAGTAGAATGTGTACAGTTCTTCCCCTAGCATATATTTGCGCCTTGCTTGTATATCTATTTTATTTTCATTATTTTTCCTTTCTCCTTTTCCACTTGTTTTCCTTTTCAAGATTTTGTGGGTATATTTTCTGCAAACCCTCACGAGACCTCTCTCATCCACTTGGGGGAACCAAGGGGGGCTTGTAGCATATGCTAAATGCAACAACGATTTCTGTGAAAGTGAATTAGGTTCCGAGTTTAGTTTTTGTTTTGTTTTCAAAAGACAGGCGTGGAGGTATTTGTCAGGCGATAATTTATCGTATTTTAGGTGTCCCTTTCACCTAATTTTATCCTGTATTATAATATAATCTTTAGGATTTTCACTTATTTTATTTACTTTTGTAGGTAGTAACCTCAATCGAGCAAAAACCCTACGAAAAGGAGTGAAGATGGACAAGAAGAGCAAAAGAAGGCAAGAAGTGACAACAGGAGGCCCCGCCACAGTGCCAGAGATGTGGCATGGTGGCACGGCCGCTTGGCACGGTCGTGCCGCCTCCCTGCTGTTCGCTCGCTCAATTTTCTATATAAACCCCTTTTAGGCCTTGTTGTTCGGGAGCTCCCCGTCCTCCCCATTAGCGACTTTTTGAGAGTTTTTAGGTTAGGATTATCCAATAAAAATCCCATTGGGGAATTAGATTAGGATTTATTTCTGGTTGTTCGGATTCAAACTTGTGGATTTTCAAGTTCATTCAATCAACATAAGTTTTCCCTTCTCTTGCTCTCTTTATTTTGTATATTCATGTTCATGCTTTGGTTTATACGCTTCTGTAATGTTTATAGATTATAGTTGTGAATTTGTATTGTGGTTAGCCTTGTGATTGCCAATCGATTATTGTTAGACCTTTGCCCCTCTTGTCCTTGCTAGAATTTAAGGTTTTCTCTCACACCCATCATGTATGTATATATGTATATGTATATATATGTATATATATATATATATATATATATGTATATATATATATGTATATATGTGTGTATATATATATATATATATATATATATATGAATTCAAGGCATATATGATTATAGGTGTTTAGTTGCTTGAATCTCACTTATATACTGAACTAAACCTAAGTAAGTAGCATATCAAGTTCCTAAGTCACCATATGCTTAGAGCATTAAAGCTATTATTCAATCACCCTGAACTAATTCTATCAAGGTCCTTGACAAGCATGTGAATAAACTACCTCGATCAATGTCCTAAAAATTCGACAACTTGAAAAGTGCTTTGAATGAATTTTCTGACACATTGATCGGTTTTATTAAATCTAGGAATTATGTATCATTGCATAATTATTAAGAATATTGGAAACATGAATTTTCATATTAGCATAGTATAGCACAAATTAATACTTAGATGTGTTCATGTTCATCTATAATTTGGTTATGCTATTTGCCTTTAAACGATATTGTATCGCCTAATGTGCTTAGTTAGATTAATTAAATTAATCCTAATTTAATTAATCATCTTGAGAATTCATGCATGCTTAATGTTAGAAGAGCAAGATTATTTTTGGGGATCACTAACATGTTAGCTGGTGTTTTATGGAAGTAAAGAAAACAAATTCAAATACATTTCACTTTGAGCAAAAGCAGGTTTTTGTAAAAAACAACTTGTATTTAAATTACATTAAATGGAAGTTGTTAACATGAACACCTTAAAAAGAGTTTTCTTGCCTTATCAAATGAAGAAAACAATTGTTAGGACACTTAACAACGGTTGAAAGCTTGTCTCTTAGAGCCAAAAAAAAGCAAACTTGAAGTTGTAGATCTAGGGACAATAAGCAACAAAACACAACCGTCAAGGCCCTTAAACCACCAACTAGTTGTTGAAGAGAAGTTTCAACTGTATATTCTAGAGGCTCCAATAGCTAGTTCCTTCTACTCCAATGTCCCTATTAAAGAATGAAATCATAGATGGAAGACTATGCTGAAGATTAAAATGTGGAACACTTAAGCACATGTAAAGAAATATTCTAAGTATTCCCACTCGTATTCTCAAGAGATCACATTAAAAATCACTATAGTCTTTGTACACACATTTGAGATTTCTTATGAGGAAAAAGACTGGTGGGAGAATTATGCTTGTCAGCAAGAGCATTGGCTTGGAAAGCTATCCTACCCAAGAAGGGTCGTAGGTGAAATCACTCCAAGTGTTGACTTGAAGGGTGTTCTATGTGACACAAGAGAGTTGGGAGAATCTTGCTTGTACGCAAGAGGCTTGACTATGAGAGTCATCTTTCCTAAGTGGGGACTTAGGATAATCGCTCCAAGAGGTTCTTAGAGGGCATGTTGTTGACAAGGTTCTTGGATGGACACTATGTGTAATTTGAGGAGATTAATGCAAGGTGGTTGATTCTTGAGGAAGGGTGTTTAGGTAGGGCGTAACAAGTTGATGGGTGAACTTTGTGAACAAACTCCGTATGCCTTCCACTCTACTTTACTTTTCTCTACTCACCTTCCTTGATTCATTATTCTAGTGTCCTTAAACTGCAATCTTATATTCTATAGTGTGTCAAAGTTTAAGTTTATAATTTTTTGCTATTACCCGATTCACTCCCTTTAGGGTGAGCTAGCCTACCTTAGGACCAATAATGATTAAGTGTGGAATGTACTTGGGTGTAAACTTGCTAAAATAGTCATTTGATTTGGTTCACATCAACTTGAGTTTAGAATTCAAATTAGGCTAGCCTGTTTTAGTCACAAGGTTAGGTACAAATCTAAGTCATTTGAATTTTGAGGTTTAAGTCAACTTTACTAAATTTGCTTGCGTCTAGGAGATCATGTTGCTCTTTAAACATTTCAAGGTACAAGATCAAAAATCATTTACCTAAAAGATTTCTTTCAGAAGCAAACAATGAGCACATCAAGTTTATAATGTCCACTACAGAAATCAAACAAATTTACCTTGATTAAAACTCAAGCTGCCATTTCATTTAAGTACATCAATTGGAGAAAGAATTTTATTTGAAAAAAATTTACTGAGGGTCATGTGTAATTGGTTCCCAATTTGTGGCTGAAATTTATATGAATGTGGCCTTACCTCTTAGTTTGTCAACGTCAAAATTGTCTAAAATGTACTGCTGTAATTTTTACATGCCATGTTCAAAGCTTTGTATACTTATAAAAAATTACTCTTAAGTATCTTGTAATTTGGAAACTATGTTTAGGAGATATTGATTTAAGAATACATTACAGGGTACATAGTATTTTCAGTAAATAATTAAGGGGGCATTTTTAACTAAATAACTTCTTAATTTCGAGCAAATTTAGACAGGAAGCATATTTGACATATAGAATACCAATTTTGTTATCACTTTATTGATTAAGCCTAATGGTTACTTTTTTTCTTATTTAAGGGATAAATCTATTCTCTCTCTCTCTCTCTCTCTCTCTCTCTCCCCCCCCTTGGTCTTGTTGTCTTCATTTTTCATCTGTTCGTTCTTTCTCTTCTAGCTACTGTTACCCCTTTCTACTTCATTCTCTTCTGGATGTGAAAGTGTCTTGATCAATGGTGATGGTTAGCATGGAGGGGTTAGTTCAGGTTCCCCAAAGCTCAATCGGCTCTTCCCCCTAGTTGCCTGCTTTGAAGGGGTGCATCAAATTGGCTTTCTCAAAGCTTATGGTTTTGTGGAGCTAGGTGATAGATTGGGTTAGAGATTCAATTTCGTAATCGCTAGGACATTTTAAACAAAATGTACACAACCATAGGTTTATAGAAAATTTTCAATTCCTAATATCAACCAAATCCTTAAACTGAACGGATAGCTTAGGGACATAGGATTTAGTTTTTGAGAAGAAAAAGATCTTTTCAGAAAATTATAATTTTGAATGTCCTAAATAGAAATGATTCAAAATGACTCCATGACTACGAACCATGAGAATGGATCCAAAGGTGGAGGTAATCTAATGGATGGTGAAAACCACTATTAGACCTCTTATTTCAAAAGAGGCCTCTACTAGAAATGAATGGATTAAATCTCCAAATTTTTCGGCTCCATTCGAAAGGCATTTATCATGACTCTAATCTTATCTTATTTAGTAGAATAAATACTAATAAGTTGTTTGTTAACTCCTTATTAGCAACCATCTTAATAATGAAAAGATATGTATACAAAATGATAAACTTGGAGATCACTTTATTTTTAGTTTTATTTTATGGGGAATGAATATTAAACAAGTAGTTACAGAGGCTCAAAGAGAAGCATGATTATAAGTAAAAGAACTAAAGAAAGCTTCGGGCAAATTATTTTCATTTGTTTATGGTTCTCACGACCTATCTCGATATGAGTACAGTGGTAAAGCATGAGTACTTGCTTTCTTCCTTCCTAATGTGCTACTGCAGAATGAAGGCTAGTCCAATTTTAAAAAAGTTTAAGGGAAGATTTTAATACAGTTTTGTTTCCTCGAAGTATTTTCATGAAGAGAGAGAGAGAGAGAGAGAGAGAGAGAGAGAGAGAGCCTAGAGAAGGAGAGTCTCTCCTAGGTGTAGGGTAGAGAAAAATATATAGTTTCCTCTTGGTGAAAGATACTTTAGCAAAAAATGTGGAGTTTTCCTTTGGTCAGAAGATGTATAAACAAAGAGAGAGATAAACTTTTTATAACACTAGTAAGGTGATGCATATTTCCATATGCATCATTTTCATTCCTCAAGCTCAACTACAAGGGAGGAAAGGGCCAAAAAAGATGATGCATGGAAACACTTATATTTGGTCCCATTATTTGAGTTCCATGGCACAAGACACTTTGTGGAGTTTGTTTTGAACTTCAAAGTGCTTTATTCAAAGGGATTTCCCAAATGGGGGATAAGAGCATCATGCACCATGCCCATAAATCCTACTACTATTACTCAGCTCAAGGAAGATCCCACAGAGCTCCAAAGAAGGCCAAGGAGGCCAAGGAGATTGCAGCCATGGTCCAGAATTCCTTAAATCACAGCTCCCTTTTCATGCCCAGTTCGACCGAACGCATGTCCAGTTTTGTGCATCTGTTGCAGCAAGAAGAAATGGGTAATTTTCATGTAGACCTTCACTTTCCTCAAGCTTAAGGCGTCATCTTTCCAATAAGACCAGCCTTGCTTCATTTGGAGTCCAATTGGATGGTCATATTGAGCCCTCAAATAAAACTACTAAAATCCAGTCCAGTTTGGGTAGTCTGCACTTTTCGGCCCATATCTTTCAAACGG
>NCQV01084388.1:1992-13897 GCA_002740545.1 Lophocereus schottii
ACTAATCAGGCATACATTAACCAATTTGGCAAACATCAAATCAAGGGTTCCGTTCATCATATCAAAGTTACTATTCAAGCCTAATTAAACCAACTAAACATAATATGAATCACGACATTCGTTTATTATATCGAGGTTACTATTCGAACCTATTTAAGTCATTTACGCATAATATAATTCAAGGCATTCATTTATTATATCGAAGTTACTATTTAAGTCAACCCTTCAAGAATGCATTAACTGAATTCACTTTAATCGAACCTAACCTGCATAACTCATTTCGAACTATATTTTCAGGCATGTAATCACTGAATTCACTTGAATTGAACCTAAACATGCATAACTCATTTCGATCTATATTTTCAAGCATGTAATAACTGAATTCACTTGAATCGAATCTAAACATACATAACTCATTTTGAACTAAGTTTTTTAGGCATGTATTCCATCAACTTAACATCCATAGTTTCTCATTACATATTTCATGAAATGAACTAAACCTAAGCTGACATGCATCATCGTTTAAACTAAAACATTTCCGAATCTACTAAGACTTAAGAGGCGAGAAACACCTACCTGGACTCCAAGCTAAAAGCTCGAATCCAAGGCCACTGGCTCGACTCTAGGGCTCGAACAACTCCAATCCCCTGGTTCTTGCTCATTAACACACGAACAGGCCCCATACTATGCCTAAACTTGCGAATTTCGAACCCTAAATTCACCCAAAAGCTCACGCATTCACTTGAACTCGTGGTGGGTGCTTGGGGCCTCGAATTAGTCCCAGTTTGTAGAGGATTTGAAGCAACTAGAAGCTAGGTTGCTCGACCAAGCTTGGGCTCACGTTGAGGGGTCGAATCGCAGCCCCATTCAACCGAAACATGGCTTAAATCCTTCGAATTTGTACTAGATTCGCAGTATAGGGCTTGACTGAGGCTAAGGAGGTGGATTATGGAGGTTTTCGAGCTTGGTGAGGCCAAAAAACTAGAGGAATTCTGGTGCTTTGAGCTGTGAGAATGGAGGAGAAGATGAAGAACATGAAATGCAGAGAAGAGAGAGATGGATGTCGGATAGGGGGAAGGGTCACGTGAAGTGGAAGGAGAAAGGAGGTCATGCGCAAGATTGCTAAAATACCCCTCTTTTTCTCTTTTCTTTTGTTTTTATTCCAAGCTGCTTAGGAATTGGAGCTATCTTAGTTAGCATCCCAAGCTCTAAATTCAATAATCGATAACCTGACCATTCATCGATTATTCGTCCCCAAATACGTCAAGGTTTGATTCATTAAACATCGAACTACTTCTAAGGTTGACAACCTAATCGTGCTCGGGAAACGACTAAATCAAATTATCGGCACAGTTTATAAACACAAATGGCACGAATTAACATTAGAATCAATAATAGCAATAATAATTCTTTTTAATGAAATTATCGTTTACATAAGCACATCAGTAATAATGTAACTCATATACTTAATACAAATGCGAATTTTATATCGCGAAAAGGCAATACAGTCAGGTTAACTTAAAACAAAGAAAGCGGGTCTTACACTCTTCCCCCCTTAAAAGAATTTCGTCCTCGAAATTCTAAACCTAAATTTGGTCTTTTCTAGAATGTACGTACTCAACAGTGATCTACGTGGTAGGTTTTCAAAAGGTTTTATTTAGCAGACACTACTTCTTTTAAATCAAAAGCAAAAGCTTATGGTATCTAGTCTCCTCCTCGCTAATCCTCTTCAAGCGTCTACTCACTCTATTTAGGCGCCGAGGGCAAATCACATTGAAGAGGGGCAAATGAGTTGGCATGGATAACCATATCAAACTTATTTTAAATAAACATCATCTTTAAAATTTTTATTTAAGCAATACTAGAATCGCAACGACTACTCTACACTTACGCATCAACATGATTGGACATTTAAAGGATTTTTCATGTATGGCAGCTTAAACATAATAATTCGAGGTCATATCAAGGCATTCAACTTAACCAAGTTCATTCTGAGACATAAAAAAATCAAATTATTTCAAAATCAAGTCAGTCAACCAAGGCTTCCGTATCACAGCAAAGTAGCAAGGACACCAAAGTAGCAAGGACATGAGATAACTCAGCATCTGTGAGACTAATAATTATGAGGGACATCAATCACTGTTACAAGGTTATAACCTGTACATTACTGAGAGTAATTCATGGTGCTATCAATTAGCAAGCAAGAAAGAACTTGGAAGAAAAATGGCATGCTAAGAATGCAGACTTATGGGCAGTGTGGGTTCAGTATGTTACTTGTTAGCATGTTGTTTTGGGTGGAGATCGCCCACCAGCACTAGTAGTTTTCATGGGGCAAGTAAGGCTTCTAAGTACTTAATTCATATGCAAATATTTTCAAAACAGTTGCTCAAGCATGTGAGTTACAGGGCATAATATAGCAAGCAACATGGGAGTTAGTAGAGGAATTACTCAAGAGCTCCTAAGTTCATGTCGAATGTTAGAACTACAATGACCTAAACAAAAGATTTCCACCCAAAGTGTGTACCTGAAAGGATAATAAGTAGACGAGATAATCATAATAACTTAGCCAATGGAAAGTTCAACCATAGGGTCTTCATAGAGAACTGATTATCTTTACTGACTAGGAACATACAAGCAAGATGACATGGTCATAGATATGAATCTACAACCCTTTGCACCCTTATAAGAATATCACAAATATATAACGCAACACAACCAACCCGCACCAGATCATGCATCTTTCATAATTCGACGATCAGGTGGTGTATAGACTCCAATGCGACCACAAGCACCCCTAGCACATTATCGTGTCACACGAACTGGGTGGACAATAACATATTCATGCAAATGTGGGTCTTTAAGATTGCAAACTATTATTATGTAGAACAGTAGCATTACAATACTGCCACCCAAAGCAAAAACAAGCCCATGATACTAATGGCATTAAGTAAGTCAGCTAATGAAATAAAATACACTCTAGGGTTCCCTTATGAAGTTTATCACGTAACATATGGTACAAGATAGTACGATCATGTCATGCCATGACACTTGGATCAATCATGCTAATGATCATTTTATGTAACTCACACAGTAAATTTAGAATAAAGAATTTAAATATAACCTTGGATACATCATCATGCTTCCCTCCTAAAATATGGAATATATAAAAGTGAACACATGTGAATGTGGCCTCTTACAGTCATTGCATCATGCATTAAATACATGTGTATATAACCAGTCAAGCTATACCATAAGATAATAAAATTCGTGGAGTGTAGACAATGGCTCAAAGATCATACTATTTGAAAAATCACACAAGTTAAATTGTTCGGGTGATTCAGCCACATGCTTGACCAAACTCAAGCTAAGCAAACAGTATGAAGTGCATTTACTAAACAATTCGTTGACAAAACACATCAATGACTATTTAATAACAAGTCCAAAGTAACTATATAAGCTCCTATAAGCTTAGCACTACACGTATGCCACATTGATACTCAAAGACACTTAAACTCATTCATTGTAACGTAAGAATGTACCTATATGACCGTATGTAAACGCAAACCCTAAGTTGCAACCTATAGTAAAAGGATAGGTCTTGGGTCTATGGCTTATGGGCCTATATGCTTACGCAGTGCTACTCTAATCAATCAAATAAGGGCAAGAATATATGACTACAACTTTCTATGGTCGTCTTACCATGTTTCAAATACGGGCGCATGCAATTACTTAGCTATAACATGAAATTATAGAAGTTACAGAATGCAAATAATGAGTCAGGGGTCATGTCATGCTATGAATTGCAAAACTTGTATTACCTAAATGATCAAGTCATATAATAAACCAACTTAAGTCAAGCAAACATCAAGAAGTGCAACAACTTATTCATAAAACACATAACTGGTTATGGACACATCAAGCAGCGAATGCATCTCGACATGTAAGTATTCAATACATCTAGTTACACATATAAGCTTATACTTATAGAACAAGGCACGAACACCATTGTAAAGCAAATGCAAGTCTTCAGACGCAACAGGAAGGCCTAACTATGGAATTAGAAAGGTCTTTTATGCGAAAGAAAAACCTTAACTGACTATTTAGGAACGATCTCAACTTTCAAGGTCTCTATGTGTCGAAAGGAGAATAGCTTAGCTGCTTCTAGCTCATTCCTAACCAACCATTGAGTGCGTTTGCTCACTCCATTATGGGACCCGAGGAGCAAATCGTACTTCAGGGGCAAAGATGAGCTTAGAGTTAAGGCTTTTCCAATCATTCGAATTCAAAACATATGTTCTTTAAACTTTCGATTGAGCTAAGACTTAACTTATCCATGAAAATACGAGTCTGTCGGCCTACACCTTAGCAAATGGTTCGTTTATCCAACCAATCAACTTACTGAAGTCGCACCTAACTAGGTAAACACGGTAACATTCTCATAAAACTCACATTTGCACAAAAGGCAGACATGTATCACATCAGTGTGAACGCGTTCCTAGGCAACTATATAAGATGCAAGACTCAAGTCGCGACCTATGGTCGTAGCACCTTTACTCTGATACCATCAATGTAACACCCCCAACCCCTAGGGCCAGCAACGTTACGTTTTCTTAACTTTTTACTTAAAATTCATGGAACGAAACGGACAAAGTTTCCCCAAAAGAATGACTGTTTCCAGGCAAAAAGCCTTATAATAAACCCCTACAAACCAACGAAAGCATAGAACATTTAAAAGAAGCTCAACGGCTACATGTCGGAGTTCATAACTTAACGAGCCACTCACTCGGAGTACACCAAATAGAATAGTTCATTAATAAAGAAGAAATGAAAGATACAACTCAACGACTCACATAGCCAGAGCATTGGGGTTTACATCCTAAATCATAACTTTGATCAAGAAAACATCTAACTAATTAGATGGTTGGCTCATACGGCTATACAGAGTGACCTTCATACCATATGCATTATATGACCAAGAAAACATCTAACTAATTAGATGGTTTACAAACATTTACAAACTAACAATACTTTATATGACTTCATTAAAGACGTAAGTAGGCACGCATAACACCTTGCAAGCGAGAATAGACTCCATCTTGATATAGCTGACTCAACTTCTTCCTGTCACAAAGAAAACCTGGGGGAAAAGGGGGAAGAATAGTGCGATGAGCAACCACACGCTCAGTGAGTGTCCCCCGACCCCCTTAAAACCAAAACCATCACAGGCAATAATATCTTTAATACTCACGTATCACGTATTCATACTTCACTATAATATTAGGCATTCATAAAACCCTTATGGAAGGATCAACAAACATAAACTTTATTTTAACCACTCAAACATATTTCTAGGTCCATGAAGGAATAAGTTTCTTTACTAACAAGCAGTTAAGCACATAAGCAGGCATCGAGGGCTAAGCATAGGGGTCTTTCTTTTCTATAACATAACTTCTTAGCATTCCATTTAAACTATGCATGAAACCTCATTCATATGATGTACACATAAACTTATCTCTTTTCATAATCATACTTTCCATGGCGTTTCATTCATATGATATACATAAGGCACACACAAATTTCAAGTCTTGTTCAAACCTCATTGATAGGGTATGCATAAAATATGCTCATAAGGCTTTTTTTTTCATAATCTTATCTTACTTAGCATCTCATTCAGAAGTTATACTTGGAATATTCACATAAAGCTTTATTTTCATTAGCATACTTTACGTAGATCTCATTTGTATGATATGCACCAGCATCTTTCCTTCTTCTTGCGAAAACACTTTGCTTAGCCTTACTTGAAATCTCATTCACATTTTGTTCATAAGAAAAGCACAGGACATGCACAGAAACTTTTCTTCTTTTCTTAAAAACACTTTGCTTAGCCTCTTGAGGCCCATAAAAACTCTTTTCGTAGCCTCTCTGGGGCCAGTTTTTATTAAAAGAAATCTCTTTTGCATTGGTCGTATAATGACCCTTATAGTTTTTCACATTTCATTCAACTGGCCTCTTAATGGCCCTTGAAACTTTCTTTCTTCTGAAATACTTAAAATGGCAAAATGCCAACTACTTTTCTTTGCTTATTAGGAAAATACATCTGGCATAAGATCATTACAGGGTGCTGATTGGGTGAGATTTATTCTCAAACCCATAGTGAGACCTAACGCTCACGCTTAATTTCTTACTGTTGGGATGGCTACATATAACATATTGGACCATTACCCTCGTCAGGGTCTTCTAAGGTCTCCTAGTACCGGGACTTATCCCCTAGGCTAACATAACCATTCATAACGTATTGTTTGGAGCACATTATCTTAGCCAATTGAAAGCGCATGGGCCATAACGGCTAATAATTTTGCTACCTCTCATAGCGAAATCCTTTTTTTACACATCGCACTTCCTTTTCAATCAAATTCTTTAGGGATTCCCCTGTTCAAGCAAGTTCACTCCTAAAACGAAGTTCATATAGCTAAAATAGGCCGTTGATTGCTAATAGTCATGGCTATTATTATTTTGAAGCACGAGAAACATCCTTTTTCAAAACAATACCTTCACACCCATAATGCACCTTAATAACGTAAAAGGGGAGGGAGTTGCACGTATTACGTTCAAGCACTTCATAATCATTTTAACAAAATAATGAGCCACGCCCGGCCTCGTAATCCACACGATTGAGGTTAATTCACAACCCAGGCTCCCTCCTCACAAGCACCGTACCACAAAGAACCTCGAACCACTCATAGTTCTACCTTAAACCATCCAACTACCATCTCGGTTATCAATTTAGTAATCATAACATATTATCATGCAAGTTTATAAAAAGACGTGTAATAGGGTTTATGCACTTACCTGGGCAAGCAGCACCATCCAGCGGTGCATTGTAGCATATATGAACACATACACATATATATCTATATTGCATCAACTTGAAGCAGGTACTTAATGAATCATATTAAACTAACAAGGCATGAAACTCGATAACATTCATGACTTACGTTTAGGAATTAAGCATGTCATACCCATGTCATTTTAAATTACTATTCAGGCATAAAATAACTAGTTAAGCAACATTGATTCACGGGTTTCGTTTATTGTATCGAAGTTACTATTCACGCTTAATTAAGCCAACTAAGGCTCATATGAATCAAGGCGTTCATTCATTATATCAAAATTACTAATCAGACATACATTAAGCAATTAGGCAAACATGGAATCAAGGGTTCCGTTCATTATACCAAAGTTACTATTCAAGCCTAATTAAACCAACTGAGCATAATATGAATCAAGGCATTCGTTTATTATATCAAAGTTACTATTTGAACCCATTTACCTCATTTCAGCATAGTACGATTCTAGGTATTCATTTCTCATATCGATGTTACTATTTGAACTTAATTAGGTCATTTAAGCAAATTACAATTCTAGGCATTCATTTATAATATTGAAGTTACTAGTCGAACCTATTTAAGTCATTCAAGCATAATACGATTCTAGGCATTCATTTATCATATCAAAGTTAGTATTCAAGTCAACCCTTTAGGCTTGCATTAACTGAATTCACTTTAATCAAACCTAACATTCATAACTCATTTCGAACTATATTTTTTGGCATGTAATAAATGAATTCACTTGAATCGAATCTAAACATGCATAACTCATTTCAAACTATATTTTCAGGCATGTAATAACTAAATTCACTTGAATCGAACCTAGACATGCATAACTCATTTCGAACTGTATTTTCAGGCATGTAATAACTGAATTCACTTAAATCGAATCTAAACATACACAACTCTTTTCGAACTAAGTTTTCCAGGCATGTATTCCATTTAACTTAACATGCATAGTTTCTCATTACATATTTCATGAAATGAACTAAACCTAAGCTGACATGCATCATCGTTTAGGCTAAAACGTTTCTGAATCTACTAATACCTAGAAGGCGAGAAACACCCACCGAGACTCCAAGCTAAAGGCTTGAATCCAAGGCCACTAGCTCGACTCTCGGGCTCGAACAACTCCAATCCCCCGGCTCTTGCTCATTTACGCATGAACAGGCCCCATACTATGCCTATACCCGTGCATTTCGAACCCTAAATTCACCCAAAAGCTCACCCCGACGTGAACTCATGGTGGGTGCTTGGGGCTTCGAATTACTCCCAGTTTGTAGAGGATTCGATGCAACTAGGAGCTAGGTTGCTCGACTAAGGCTGGGCTCACGTCTGGGGAGTCAAATCGCAGCCCCCTTCACCGAAACATGGCCTAAATCCTTCGAATTTGTACTAAATTTGCAGCATCTGAGTTAGGTGAGGCCAAAAACTTGGAGGAATTCCAGTGCTTTTGGTCGTGAGCATGGAGGACAAGATGAAGAACGTGAAATGCAGAGAGAAGAGAGATGGATGTCGGGTAAGGGGGAAGGGTCGTGCGAAGAGGAAGGAGAAAGGAGGTCACATGCAAGATTACTAAAATACCCTTCTCTTTCTCTTTCTTTATGCTTTTATTCCAAGTTGCTTAGGAATCGGTACCGCTAGCTTAATTCGCGTCCCAAACTCTAAATTCAATAATCGATAACCTGGCCATTCATCGATTATTTGTTCCCAAATACGTCAAGGATCGATTCATTAAACATCGAACTACTTCTAAGGTTGATAAGCTAATCGTACTCGGGAAACGACTAAATTAAACTATCGGTACAGTTTAGAGACACAAATAGCAAAAATTAACTTTAAAATCAATAATAGCAATAATAATTCTTTTTAATAAAATTATCATGCGCATAATCACATCGGTAATAATTTAACTCATATAGTTAATAAAAATATGAATTTTATATCACGAAAAGGCAATACAGTCAGGTTAACTTAAAACAAAGAAGGCGGGTCTTACAAGATCTTCCTTTCTTCTTTTTGAATGACAAAGAACTTCATTAATTTCTAACTATAGGCTGTGTGGTATAATACGTGATTTATGCCTTGTCTACCCAATTCACTTATGCGAGATGCTTAAACACATGGAGTAGAGATTATGCAAGGAACTTTCTTTGACAAAGATCTGCATTTAAACTTATATGCTCTATGCATTACAAGGTCATGGCCATGCTTTACTTAGAATTTCATTCATACGGTACTTTGTATCTTAAACACAAGATATGCACAAAAATCTTCCTTTCTTTTTCTGAAAACACTTCACTTTGCCTCTGGAGGATCTTAAAAACTCTTTTGTTAGCCTCTTAAGGCTCATATTCTTTAAAAGCATCTCTTTCCTAGTGGTCCTCTAATGACTCTTAAAAAAGCTGTTCGAATCTCATTTGAACTGGACTCTTAATGGCCTTTAAAAACTTTCTTTCTTTTCAAAATAGTTCAACTGGCCAAATGCCGACTGCTTTTTTTACTTATTAGGAGAATACTCTGAGCTTAAGATCATCATAATATGCTAGTTGGGTGAGATATATTCTTAACCCCTAGTGAGACTATCGCTCTTGCTAAGCTCTTACTCGTGGGATGGCAATTGAATTGGACCTTAACCCTTGTCAGGGTCCCTAGGGCTTCCCACTACTGGAACTATTCCCTAGGCTAGGGATTCCCCCGTACAAGTAAGTTCACTCCCATGGGATTCCCTCGTTCTAGCGAGTTCACTCCCATCTTATTGCCCCTAAGCATGATATCTTAGCCAATTTAAAGCATATGGCGATAGCGAATAAGTTTGCGACCTCTTACAGCGAAAGCCTTTTCATACAATGCACTCTCTTTTTATTTAAAATCCTTAGGGATTCCCCCATTCTAGCAGGTTTACTCCCAAAACTGTATTTGTATAATTAAAATAGGCCATCGATTGCTAATAGTTATGACTACTATTAGTTAGAACCACGAAAACCTTCTTTTTCAAACTCACCTTCATTCGTAAGATGAAACTTGATGACATAAAAGGGAAGGGCATGTTTGCACGTAACACATTTAAATACTTCATAATCAACTCAATAGAATAAGCCACACATGGCCTTGCAATCAATACGAGTATGGTCAATCACAACCCAGGCTCCCTCCTCACACCACCGGCCACAAAAAACCTCAAAACTCTCCTTAGTTCATCCCCAAGCCATCCGATTACCAACTCGGTTTTCAATTCTATAACCGTAGCATATTACCATGAAAGCCATAAAGAGATGAGTCATAGGGCATATGTACTTACCGAGCAATGAGCACCCATTTGGCGACACAATACGACTTATATAACATGTATAGTTTATTAGCATAAATAAGGCCCCCAATGGCCTAAAATGAACAACAAGGCATGAAAGTAACTTGCATACATTGATCACGATTAAGGAGTAAACACGCTCATTCTAAGGCATTTCAAAAGTGAATCCGGGCGCATTTAAGGCCTTTCGAGTCTATTTAATTTAATTAGGCATTGGATTATTTTGAGGTCTTTTCAACATGAATTAACCGAATTAGCACTCAACGTTTTAAGGCATTCCTAGGTCATTTCAAAGGCCATTTGCAAACATGAATCACTGATTTAACGTGCGTCGTTTTAAACCATTTATGGATTATTTCGGTGCTACTTCTCAAGTATGAATTAACTAAATAAACAAGCATCGATTCGAAGTATTCATATATTATTTCGAAGTCACTTATAAGCATGGATTACTCAAACTGGCATATATCGATTCAAAGCCACTTTCAGGCATTAAGTAACTAAACTAACATATATCGATTGAAAACATCATTAGGTTATTTCGAAGTTACTTTCAGGCATGAATTAACTAAACTTAACATATATCGATTTAGGGCCCATCGTAGACATAAAAATTAGTTCGATTCGTTTGACTAATTCTAAACTAACATGCATTGGTCAAAACTGAATTCAGCTGAAATAGAACATGCATAGTCCTAATTAATCTAACTAATCCTAAGTAACATGCTTCACAACTTAAGGGCTAAAACATTTTGGAAATTACAGATACTTAGGAGATGAGAAGCACTTATCTTGACTCTAAGCTAAGGGCCCGACTCCTAGGCTAATTAGGCAAATTTTCGAGCTGAATTCACGTCCTAAGCATGCTTGGTATTGGTGTTGGTCACTATGATAGCCAAACCCTCACGGACCCTGCTACCCCTTCTCTTGCCGTTCTTGAGTTCAGGGCATCGGGGTCGTGGCTGTTGTGCAAAATTGGCAGTGGCTGGTGTGGCCCCGCCGCTGCCACCGCGGTGCTTGGCCAACCCCCTTCTTCTTCTCTCTTTCATTCATTCTCCCAATCTCCCTCTCTCTTTCTGGTTTCGGGTGGTTGCCGAGGAGGCATGGAAGATCGCTGGTGTCGCTTCCGTCACTACCTGACCGGCGCCACCTCCCTCTCTCTCTCTCTCCTCTCCTCAACCTCTCTTTCTCTCTCTTCTGGCTTATGGCTATCGCCGGGGAGGGGGTAGCAAGGAACCCAGGAGAAGGAAACCCCTCTTCGTGTTTTGCAGAAAAATGAGGAGCTTCGTTCCCCTTTCCTCTCTCTGTTTATTATTTTCTTTTTTTTTGTTTCATTTGGGCTCAATTGCTACAACAATGCAGTTCCTGATCCCAATTTCATTAATGCTCAGTCTAGGTTTGGATTGAAACATTCTAAAATTGGCGTTCTAACTAAATTCGAGAAACGACTAAATAAATGGAATAACTATTTTGAAGATGTGAGATCACATCAACTGAAAACTTTTCTAAATAATCGACGATAATATTAATAATATAAATAGCGAAGAAATGTTCTTTTTAATAAAATTATTGCTCACATATGCACATCAGTAATAATTTCACCTGTATGGTTACTAAAGATAGGAATTTTGTAATGTAGAAAGGAAGACAGTTAGCTTAATGTAAAATAAAGAATGTGACTCTTACAATATATATATATATATATATA
>NCQV01084391.1:0-10387 GCA_002740545.1 Lophocereus schottii
GTATATATATATATATATATATATGTATGTATATATGTACCTTAAATACTAAATACTCTTTCCTGCCAGTAGAGCTAAATATACAATTAAACATAATGTGGGTCTAGCCTATTGATGTAGAAGATACAATCGTTCATCAAATTAAATTTTATTGTGAATCGTTTATTTTTCTCAATAAACGTTTACCTTTTTTGTGTACACACACTTTTGAAGTGCTTGATTTACAGAATATATAACTTATGTTGTATATTGGCCGTAGAAAAAGAAAAAAATATTGCTATATATCATATATGTCAAATAAAACGCTTCTAGTGGATTATGTCAACTTCAAGCTTTTTTTTAAAAAAAAACATTTATCATAAGTAACTTACCAATGATTGGTGTTAGTCTTGGATGATTAGTATCAATTAATATTGTTCAAATGTTCATGAGTGATGAAAAGTTAGGAGATTATAACTACAAAATAGAAGTGCGAATTGATGAGTGCTCATTTGTGTTAATTAATATTGAAGAGACTAAGTGTTAATGATAATTACGTATGACAACTTCAAATGAACATGCCCTAAACTACAAAAAAAAAAGTCCATATAACGATGGAATCAGTGATGAAAAAGGGTAGAATAGCGACAAAATTTTGATTTCAGCGATGGAATTGGTGCCGAAAAATGGTTGTCAGGTTTTCACTCGTCGCTAAGTACTTGGCAATGGAATTCGGCGATGGACATAGCGACAGACTGATTTCTGGCAAGAGATAAAAAGGCGGGGAAATCAGCGACAGATAGTAAATCCGTCGCCATTGGCGACAAAAATGGTGGCGGAATTTCCATCGCTAATGGCGGTGGATATATTGTCCGTTGCTGACTTCTATTTCAAAAAAAAAAAAAGAAAACCTTTGTTTCCGTCGCTATTTTGTCGCTATGTTTGTAATTTTATTTTAAATAAAATGCTTGCCTCAGTACATACATTTAAATCCCTCCAAGAAAATTTACAAAGAGTATTCACTCCATAAACATCCAATAGCTTTGAGTATGACTTCATTTGAAGCGTCCTCAATAATGTTCAAACCACAAATAGGTGGAATATTACATACAAAACAACACAGTTTCCAATTATACTTAATAACAAATCCAACACTTGAAATCAATTGTCATCAATTCACAAACCACAAGTCCCAAACAAAAGGTATATATCACAAACCACAAATCCCAAACAAACCACAAGTTGTTGGTTAATCCAGGTGAAATTAAGTTAGAACAAGAGTGAGAAGTAAGCACAAACAGAAGGGAAATGAAACAAGTACCATGAAGAAGGAGAAGCAAGCACCAAGCCATGTACTCCATGAAGAACTGAGGAGGAGAACCACCAACTAGGGTAAAACCGCAACTTGCTCAATCACCAAGGTGAGGATCATCATCTTCTTGATCCTCATGCTCATCCTCATCCTCATTATGTTGCGGACGATGAGTAAAAGGTGATTAAGATCCCGAGCTAGAAGCTTGTTGCATTTGAAACAAAGCTTGCAATGGCTGATCGATGCTCATCATTTGCTGGCTCTGTTGCTAGTTGCTTTGGGTGAGTATTTTGTTGGATTCCTCCAGTTGCTTACATTTCTCTATAAGCATAACTGGTAACTTTCAGCTTGTGAAGTTAGCTTACTCCTAAGTTGGTTACTAAATCGCTTACATCATTCAGCTCTTGTTACGATGACATATAACCTGTACCTACTGACAGTCATTTATATGAAATATACATTAGTATATCAATTAAATAAACTTATCGCATAACCATGTTCATTAAAACTTTAATATTAAAACTGTACCCGCTCATTAAGTGGGACTGAAGTAATAGGATTCCCTAATGTTGACAGCCTCATCGCCAATGCCATAAATACAGTCTTTTTTGTTTTTTTGTCTTTACCTACAACTTATTTGAGTTTGGAAGTGTTTGAGATGGATATTGAGAAGTGGCATCCCCGGTCCCTTAAGAGTTGATTGCATTTTGAAATTCGCGTTCAAAGGATTCCTACAATATCACAACATATGCTTAAAATCATATATGCTACAGTTAATGAAATTAAAGTATACGAGTCCAGTTTGAATTACTAATAAAGATTGAGAATTGAGAATAGTTTACATATGTTTGTTGTAATTTCTTGTCAACCCAAGGGCCATCTTTTTGCCATGGAGTTTGTGAGTGCGGCTGAATGATTTAATAATTATAGGATTCATCCCAAGTTGTTCCCTCTACATGATAAATAAAATTATATGAAACACAATTCAAACCACATAGCAAAGTTCGTTATTAGACACCTCCTATGTTCATGCATAGGGATCGAGTCATAAGTATAGAGAGATGGGCCACCACTTTCTGGAGTATCTAGTTGATCTTTTGGACTGTTTCATGTAATTTCTTGTAAGATTCGTTTACCCAGTATTGTTGCAGTTCCTTCCATTGAGCATCACCGAGTCAAATAGGCTTCTTGTTGTGCTTCCTTGCCTTGCCAAGGAAGTCTCTCAAGGCTGTATTGCCTCTGTTTTCAGAATTTTTTCTTATACGGTCCTCATCGATTGGATCCCAAGTAAAGCACTTCTACAATTACGAAGACGACAAATACATCAAATAATACAATAGTAATTTATCATGGTCACGCAAAGTGTTAATATGTACGGACTTTAGTTACCTTGAACTCTTTAAACCACAAATCTCGTACAAGTTTGGGCACTTTACTCTAAGTAGGTTAAGCTCCATCATATTTGCTTTAAAATATGACAAAAATTCTACTAACAGCGCCTTCATTGGGGAGAAACCTAATTGAACAAAACACATCAAATTGATTAGTTGTTCTAGTTGAACTTCAAATTGATTAGTTGTTAAGCAAAATACTTGAATTTAGC
This sequence comes from Lophocereus schottii, assembly GCA_002740545.1. Lineage (NCBI taxonomy): Eukaryota > Viridiplantae > Streptophyta > Magnoliopsida > Caryophyllales > Cactaceae > Lophocereus > Lophocereus schottii. The sequence goes on from NCQV01084391.1 coordinate 2,895, forward strand.
CATTACCATATGGCTCAATGTAAGTCTTTGTTCAAGTGCTCCCATGATTAAATTATGCTTTACTTTCTCCAGTTGTAATGTTTTCTTGGGACTGGTTTGAGTTAGGGTTAACGGGTTGGGGACTAGGGTAAACAGGGTTGAGAAAAGGGGGTTCGGAGGAATGTTATAGACAAATTGATTGTACATGGTTGTCTGGTTGGGAATATATGGGGCTTGATGATGGAAAGCCCTAAATGGAGAAGGAATTGGTCTTGAAAGACCTAGTATGTAAGCAACCATTGTTGCTCCTGGCTAAATTGTGGTCTGAGGAACCTGAGGGGAAGGTTGATCAACGTCCATTACAGTAGGATCTACAGCGAAGCTCCTATGCCTCATCCTCTACCTCGAGTAGAGGACTTACCTCAACGAGAAGTGGAATTCATATCTGAAATAGTTGACAACAAATGCAAATACATATATAACAATTACACATATCAACTGTTTAGTCAGACAACATAATAGGTAGGTAACAAATATTTTTAAAATTCATTCATATAATAAAAGTAAAATCACAACCAATAGTTTTCCAAGTAAATATTGAAATACATAACAATTCATAAGCACTCAATCATCTGCATCATCATCATCATCATCGTCAATGTCATCATCATCGTTATCATCATCATATAAATGCAGATTTTCGTCTGCTTTATCTGTTTCATTACTGTCATCCCACTTAACCTCTTTATCACCCTCATCACCCTCTTCCTCATTTATGTCCTTATGAACTTGAATAGATAAAAAATCCATTTCATCATTAACCTCTCCCGGTGGTGCACTTTTATCCACCAATGATGTAGGGATAATATCATTCACAGGTTCGATGAGTGTCGTCAGGCCCGTTTGTTGGTAAGTAGTAGATAGAGTGTATTGCTTATCCACTCTTGCCCTTAGTTTGGTTGGTATGACAACAAGCCAATTGGCCCTATCTCTTTGAGCAATCTGGATGTAGCATAAAGTATACTTATGTTGTGGTGTTTGGGTCGTACTTTCGGTACCTCCTTGTGCGATGTACCTCAATAAGTTTGCTTAGTTTATGAGATCGTATCCCTTGATTCAATGTGGGATCAAACCACTCACAACTGAATAGCACACATCTTTTAACTGGTTCGCTTACGTACTCAATTTGGACAATATCTTTAAGTACGCCATAATAATCATTTTCAATATTGCCTTCTCCTGTACCACATACACCAACACCACAATTAAATATTTTCTTCCTGACACTGCGAACTTCTGTGTGGAATTTAAATCCATTAACTCTATATACTATCAATATTGATAGATACCGATTTGGCTTCATAGCCAATTGTGTCAGGTACCAATGTTTGTGGTTGTTGAATAGCTGAATGTAATGTACCTAAGCTGACATAAGATGTGGTTTGGGTTAATATAATGCATCAAATTATTTTGTGAAAGTTATCAAGGAATAAGTTATATTACTTACATTTTGACTGAACCCATTTGCAAAATTAGTTTCAATGATGGTGTTAACATCAGCATCGCTGACATTGGGATATGCAGTTTTAACTTGTTCTGTAAAAATTCTGCCATATTTTATAAAGGTGGTAAATAAACTAGTGTTCTGAATGATAAACTCAATAGAAACTTAAGGTAGCACTCACCCAATATAAAGTTTAAATTCATCACAATTTAACAACACGTGAAGATGGTCAGCAATATATTTAGCATTTGTGAGATACCTTGATCTGTCCCTACCAATAGTCGTCCTTTGTGGTTCAAACACACAGAGAGTTAGGAAATAATTATTATGTTCATCGCCATTCTTATTTCTTCAGTATCTAGTGTGCATGGAGGACACATTAGAGCCAAAGTAATAGGAGGCAAAGAATGTTCTCTCCGCTTCTAGATAAGCTTCTGTGATTGAACCTTCAGGACACGCTTGTTGTTTTATCTTTTTCTTTAATCGACCAAAGTGCCTAACAAATTATCAATTCCCATCACTTGTAAGTGATTGCACAGATAAGGATTAAGATAGGTTTTCATTAAATACAGTTTATTTTACCCCTCAAATGGATACATCCATCGGTATTATACAAGACAATCAAGTTGTGCCTCTTCTGCCAAATGCACTGGTAAATGCTCCACTACATTGAAGAAGCCAGGAGGAAAACTTGTCTCCAGCTTACAAAGAGTGATGGCAATGTTCCAATGCATTTCCTCAAGCATATCCTCTCGCAATGTTGTTGAGCACAAGTTGTTGAAGAACTAACTTATCTCAATGAGAGGTTTTAACACATCACCTGGGAGCATACCAAATGTAATGGGTAAAAGAATCTCTATGAACACATGACAATGATGACTTTTCATATTGTTGAACTTTGCATCATTAGGGTCCACGATATTCCCCAAATTGGAGCAACATTTATCAGGCATTTGAAACTCCTTTACCCATTCACACAACTCTCTTCGTTTATCCATAGGAAGAACGAACTTCGCTTGTAGTTTAACAGTCTTGCCACTAGGGCCTGGCTATAAATGTAATTCTTCTCTATGACATATATCTGCAACATCCATTCATGATTTGACATTGTTCTTTGTCTTCCCATGAGCATCCATAATAATGTTAATGATGTTTTCGAAGAAGTTCTTCTCTATGTACATCACATCCAAGTTATGGTGAATCAATTGGTATTGCCAATAAGGCGACTCCTAGAATATGCTCTTCTTCGTCCAGTTATGCTTATTTTCTTAAATCCTAGTATAACAAAGTCACCGTTTGTTGTTACCATTAGGGAATCTTCCACCTCGACATAAAGTTCTTCCTCAAATATGCGGCGAGGATGACCCCTTGTAACAATTCTGCCTTTTTAAAATGTTATTCTATTTCTTTTAAACGTATGATGCCTTGGCAGGAAACATCGATGACAATCAAACCATGAGAATTTACCTTCATTCTTCAGTCTCAAAGCCTTCTATTGTTTCATATATACAAGACATGCCAGTTGCCCATGAGTACTCCACCCAGATAACATTCCATATGCCGAAAAATCATTGATGGTCTACATGAGTGTCGTCTTCATCAGAAATGTCTACCTCGTAGAAATGTCATATGTTTCAATTCCAACCTCCCACAACTCTTTTAACTAATCAATAAAAGGGTGTAAATATATATCTATTTTATTCTTGGAATTTTTAGGGCCGGGAATTACACAAGTGAGGAACATTAATGGTGTGGTCATACACATTTAAGGAGGAAGGTTATAAGGTGTGACTACCACAGGTCAAATGGAGTACGATCTTGAAGATAAAGTATAAGGATTAAATCCATCAGTACATAAGCCAAGTCTCACATTTCGAGACTCCACAGCAAAATCAGGGTACTTGTTATCGAAATGTTTCCATATTGCCCCATATGATGGACGATATAAAACATCGTCCTCAAGCCAATGTTCATAATGCCATCTCATGTGCTCTGAAGTACTTATTAATGCATACAACCTCTAAAGTCAAGGTTTTAATGGCAAGTAATACATCTTTAAGTATGACAATGAATTTTGATTCCTTTACTGTGACCTTTGCCTCTTCCATCTTACATGCCCACAAAACTTGTATGCATTCAGGTTTGCAACTTCCTTAAAAAATAGTATGCAACCTTTACGGCGATAGTCAATGTGTACCACATCATTGTCGAGATCTGTAACAACTTCTTTTGCTTGCCCATAGTTGTTTGACACGTAGTTGCTAGGTGGACACATCTCTCTTATTAGTTGAACAATTTTATTGAAACAATTTTGTGGCATGTTAGAATCAGATTTGATACTCAACAGTCTTAAAGTAGCTAAGAGCTCACTATGGGTGGAACAACCATCGTATAAGGGTTGTTGAGCATTGCACCATATTATAAAATGGTTCTTAGCAAGTGCTTTACTCATCCTCCCTTACATTTTAATTTGCCATTATAGCATCACTAACCATGTATCCGATACGATCTATAGGAATCATTGTAATCATTATTAATATGACTTGAACATCTAACTTCGGGAATTTTATTATTTGAATACTCAAAATCATATTGCTAAGGCTCTACTTCTCCATGACTTATCCAAAACCAATACCCTTTCACAAACCTCTTATACATAAGGTGCATCTTGATCTCATCGGATTTTAAGTACACCCTATATTTGCATTTAATACAAGGACATCTACACTTTTTCCCATTCAGAAAGTCTGCCTACCTACATGCAAATTCATCAAATTGATTTACTCCATTTAGAAAGTCTTGCATATAATCGCTACGATCAATAATAATCTATTATACATCCACCTACACTGTCGAGGACCATTCTTATTCTGCTCAAATAATAATAACCACATAAGTTATTGAATAAGAATTAATTTTAATTTAAATAACAAAAATTATAAAAATTACTCAATTATATATTACATATAGTTACTTATAAACTTCTACAAATATACCTATATTCTTATGTATTTCAGAAAACTAATAATTCATCCAAATTTCAGCATTTCATTCTACCAACATATCAAATTTTAACTTAAAATTACCAAACCTAAATCTAAATTACACTGGGCAAAATCTTGAAATAAATTAGAGCAATAATTTCACACCAATATCACATTCCAACAAGATTATGAACTAAAGTATTTCATTCCATCAACAAATCAAATTTTAACTTCAAATTTCTAAATTTAAATCTAAATTACATTGGGCAAAATCTTAAAAAACAAACTAGAGTACTAACTTCATACAAATATCACATTTCAACAAAATTATAAACTAAAGCATTTCATTCCACCAACATATCAAATTTTAACTTCAAATTACCAAATCTAAATCATAAATTGCATTGGGCAAAATCTTGAAAAACAAACTAGAGTAATAACTTCATATAAATATCACATTTCAACAAAATTATGAACTAAAGCATTTCATTCTACCCACATATCAAATTTTAACTTCAAATTACAAAACCTAAATCATAAATTGCATTGAGCAAAATTTTGAAACAAATTAGAGTAATAACTTCGCACAAATACCACATTCCAACAAAAATATAAACTAAAGCATTTCATTTCACCAACATATCAAATTTTAACTTCAAATTATCAGACCTCAACTCTAAATTTCATTGAACACAATCTTGAAACAAATTAGAGCAACAAGTTTACACAAATACCACATTTCAACAAAAAAAATGAACTAACTATGAAATTCTAACATGTAACACAAAAATTTATGGAAATTAAAACTAGTTGAAGGTAGAAAATTACCTTAATTTCACTAAAAATAACCGGCAATGGGTGGTTGTGGGTGGTGGCTGGCAGCGACTGACGGCCGACAGTGGGCGATTAACAGCGATGGGCAGTCGCGCAATTCTGCGGAGCTATCGACACCTCTCTCTCTGGCCTTCGCGAGCAAATGAACCTGAGAACCAGATTTGGTTTTTTTTTTTTTATTGGCTAGCGACAGACTGGCAACGGAAATTCCGTCACCAACCTCTAAATTTTCTTAAAAAGCAATTGGTGATGGAAAATTCGTCACCATATAAAGTTTTTTAAACTAGTGACAGAAATTTCGCCACCAACTTCAAATAAATTATTTTTTCTTTTTTTGATGACAGATATTCTGTCGTCATTATTGAAAACTGCTGAAGGAAAAGTAATTTTGTCGTCATTCCGTCACTAAGTCTGACTTATTTCTAATACAATTTTTCCGTCGCCAATGCTGATTCCATCGTTATTTTTGTCTGTTGCTGAATTCCGTCGTTATTTCGTGCTTTTTTAATAGTACTAAATTGCATCCAATGACACATCAATCCCATCAAAATATACCAAAATATACTTCAAAAAGTTGTTAATATTTTCATCCACTCGCTTAGCAAGCTTAATATTCCAATGCCCATGTTTTATTTAGGGTTTTCAGAGTCAACCAGTTTAATTATCAAAGTTTCCAAATATTGATATGCTATATATAGTTTTAAATATTTCCAATATCAAAGTACCCAAAAAGACATCCCACTTGTATTTAAAAAACAAAAATCCTTGTATCACTTAAGATTATGAAAAACATATGTATCATACTTTGAGACGTATATATTGCCACTAGTCACGTTACATATATATTAATTAGAATTATTGCATGACTTATGAAGACATAAACTCCAAAGAGTATAATTTATAATGCCTATCAAAGCATTAGAAAATGGTTTGCCTGCATCGAACTATACGTTTAGGGCTAGTGAAAATTCGGGCCCATGAAAATTTGGTTTTGAACAATTTGCACAACCAGACAAAGCAACCAGACTCGAACTCTATCTGAATATTTAATTCAAACAACTTTGTATGACCGAAACCGACCTAGTTGTCAGTTGTTCGAAATTATTTTCGGATTTTCAGACTTTTAATTTTCTTATTTCTTAAAGCCAACAAGTAGAGTATTAGTATCTCTTTACAATTCGATTTCCCGCAAAGAATGAAATTACTTCAAATCAAATATATCTACACATGGATAGAAAATTTTCATCTACCAAATAAATCTAAACATGCTAAAAAAAAAATAAAACATATCTAGACATATTACATATCTATTGCCTAGAAATTCAAAACAATAAATTTACAGAACCATAGCGAAATAGAAAAAATGATAAAAAAACATACAGGGAAACAATTCATTGAACCATTTTGAATGGAACTTTTCAAGAGAAGGCAGAAAACAAGAGGCAACCCACAATACTTGGGCAGTAGTTGATGGCTCCAGTGGCTGGTTCAAGTGGACAGAGAGCTACCATCGTGGAATAGTTGGCAATCATATTTGAAAACTACCAGTGGTAAATGGATGACGAAAAAATGTTGTTGACAGTAGGTCGATCCAAGCAAGGACTAGCTTCTATTTGTGTGATGGTCGTTGGCATAAATGTTGAAAGGGGATGACGGTGGTTTTAGAGAGAGAGTTCCAAATAAGAGGTTTTAGAGATAGAGAGCGAATGCTAGCTTAGGAGTACCTAGGTTTTTTTTCTAAGAGCACTTGCAGCCGAACACAAAATAAAGGAACGCGCGTCCCCACATGGCCACTTGTCAACACATGAGAGGGGAGAGGGAGGTGTGCCATGCGGGGAAAAACACTTGCCCATGGCTCCCCGCGCCACCTTTTGCCTTTTTTAATTTTTTTGTTTTTTTGGGGTAAGTATATAATTTTTAAATAATTTAAAAAATATGTTATGTGTTATAACGTGGGTCCATGATAAATATTTTTATTGGATGATTAAAATTGAGTTCTATAAGTTGGAGAAGTGATGAAATACAAGTTTCAAAATTGTGAAACTTTGACTGACGTGGTAGGACAGAGTTCCAATTGACTGGGAATGCTCTAATATAACCTTATATATGGGTCCGCATGTCGTTGTTTTCTCTTATTATTTTCAATTTGGGCTAGAAATGAGGTCTTAGCCCAAAACTAAAATCAATCTTTT
>NCQV01084393.1:0-15420 GCA_002740545.1 Lophocereus schottii
TTTCCTTTGAAAACCGGTGTATCTGAAGTTGTAAGAAGCGACTTTATATAGTGCTTGGTAAAAACAATTCCTCAAATTTTTGGAAACCAAAATTTTTAAAGGAGATAGAGTCCTTTAACCGCAAGGGGTGAGGTAACATGAGCTGGTGAGAGTTCCTTAATTGCTTAAGGCGGTGATTCTTCAGCAACACAGTTTCATTCTCTAGCCCATGATTTTCTCAACAACCTTATCCACTTGCCAAAAGTTGAAGATTCTTTTTATTCAAAAAGATTTTGCAAATCCCCTTAGATTTTGATAACCGTTTTAGGGTAAGGGGTAAGATACTCCACAAAAAAATCTTGCTTGCAAATCTTGGAGAAGCTGCTCAAAATCAGAAAGAAAAAAAAATCGTGCAAAACTATTTTTCGCAGCTTAGTCTGGAAACACCTTGACCGCCCTGTTTCCAGGATTGTTTTGAAAGGTGATCCGAAATATTTTCTAAAAAGCAAAACCATTTTAAGTAAGTGGTAAGTTAAGACTTTCTAATTGGCATAATAACAAGAGTCTAAAAATATAAAACTAAATCAAATCAAGACATCTTGTTGTAATCGACCAGTCATCTTGCAGAGAGATGAGTTTCTGCTTCAAACACTTCACAGGGCCTGTTCCTCATAGTTGCTCTTACATCGCTGACTTGAGTGCCTGTTCTTGATAATCCATTAGTCAAGCAGTTTTAAGGCATTGAGAACAGCAGTAAGGAACCTGTTTGGAGAGCCTGTTTGGAACAACAATAACAACAACACTTGGATTTGTTATCATCAAAACCTTATACATCATAACATGTACACCGACCATTCTGCACTCAAGCACCTCCTCGAGAAGAAGGATGCCAAGCCTCGCCTCATCCGCTGGATTCTGTTACTCCAGGAGTTTGACCAGGAGATCAAAGACAAGGCGGGGACTGAGAATGTCGTAGCTGATCATCTCTCTAGGCTCACTATTAAAAGGCACGACACCCCCATTGACGATGGTTTCCCTGATGAGCTCTTGGCTGTATCCACCGGGGATGCCTCATGGTTCACCGACTATGCGAACTATCGAGCTTCGGGGATCCTCCCCCATGATTTATCCCCCCACCAGAAAAAGAAATTCCTCCATGATGTCAAGATGTATTTCTGGGAGGAGCCTTTCCTTTACAAGTTGTGTAAAGATGGGATTTGCAGGCGATGCCTTCCTGAAGAAAAGATTCAGAGCGTGATTTCTCACTGTCACGACTCTCGTAGTGGAGGGCATGCTAGTACCTCCAAGACTGCCACAAAGGTACTCCAAGCTGGGTTCTTTTGGCCTTCCTTATTCAAAGATGTCCACCACTATATTCGTTCTTGTGATCGTTGTGAAAGGACGGGGAACCTTTCCAGAAAGAATGAGATGTCCCTTAACTTCATCTTAGAAGTTGAGATATTCGATGTCTGGGGCATTGATTTCATGGGGCCCTTCCCATCTTACAGAGGCAGCAAGTTCATCCTAGTTGCAGTGGATTATGTCTCCAAATGGGTAAAGGCTGTGGCTAGCCCTACCAATGACTCTAGGGTAGTGGCTAAGTTGTTCAAGAAGGTGATCTTTCCCCGTTTCAGGGTCCCGAGGGCGCTTATTAGCGACAATGGGTTGCACTTCATAGAGAAGAAACTCGAAGTTCTATTGAAGAAATATGGAGTGCACCACAAGTTTGGACTTGGCTACCACCCACAACTAGTGGCCAAGTAGAGATTTCCAACCAAGAGATTAAAGCCATCCAGAGAAAACGATTGCTACATCACGGAAGGATTGGGCGGACAAACTTGACGACGCTCTTTGGGCCTACTGCACCGCCTTCAAAACCCCCATTGGCACTACCCCCTTCCGGCTTGTCTATGGTAAGCCCTGCCACCTCCCCGTAGAATTAGAACATCAGGGATATTGGGCTATTAAGCAACTTAACTTTGATTTGAAGTTTGCAGGGGACGAGAAGGTTGCTACAATTAAACGAACTTGAGGAGATTCACCAGGACGCCTAAGAGAGTTCTAGGATATATAAGGAGAGAACGAAGTGGTGGCATGACAAGTTTATCCACGGGAGGGAGTTTCGGGAAGGTGACCCAGTTTTTCTCTTCAATTTCCCACTTGAAGCTCTTCCCGGGAAAGCTTCATTCTAGATGGTCAGGCCCCTTCAAGGTGTTGAAGGTGTACCCACATGGGGCTATTGAGATCGGCACTGAGGTTACCGGATCGTTCAAGGTGAACGGGTCTCACCTGAAGCACTACATCGCCGGTGAGTCACTTAAGGGGAAGGTTACTTGTACCCTCCCCGATGTCTCGTCCCCCTAGCGAATCTTAAGGTCAAGCTCAGGACCTAAAACAAGCGCTTCTTGGGAGGCAACCTAAGCTTTACTATTTTTGAAAAAAAACAGAGAAAAAAATGAAAATGGACAAAAACGGAGGAGATGGGAGAAAAAGTTCAAAAAAAATAAGTGAGAAAAAGAAATAACGGCTTTGGAAGGAGATGACTTAGAGGGCCGAAAGTTGGCATAGGCACCCCATGCTGGTTGGCATGGGCGTGCCACAAAGAGGGAGCAAGAAAAAATATATGATTTGATGATCAGCAAAGTGGCACGGTCACCCCGTGGCTAGAGGCACGACCGTGCCATTTTTGTCCTGCAGCACGCTGAACAGCAGAGTAGCACGGTGTGACCGTGTCTAGTGGCACGACCGTGCCAGGTTAGAAATCAGCTAAAAACCCGATTTCTTCTTCTTCATCATTCAAGCCTTCCATTTTCTCTCTCTACAACCACGCACACCTCACCATTTCTCCCTCATCATTTCCCTCAAATCCTCCCTCAAACCCCTCAAACTCCCTCCAATTTTTCCCAGTTTCTTCAATTCCTTCACTTCCATTCACTCTACTCTCAAAATTTCTCAGCTTTTCATCTCACACTCATCCCATTCCACAACTCACTTTCTCTCTAAAACCCTAACCTCCATTGTTGAGGTTGAAGGTTGTAGAGAAAGAAATTGGCCCTTCTCTTGCTATTTTTAACTCCTACCTCTACTTTTGAGTCATGATCTGTGTTCATTCACACCATGGGCAAGAAACGAGCTGGAGAGGCTTCAAAGGCTCCATCCCAACCCAAGAAATCATCACGGGCAACCTCCTCTTCAGCCGCAACTGCTTCTGCTAAAGGTACTAAGAATGCATATCGTCTCATTTTACCTACCAGCACTAAGGGTTTGCAGTTTGTCAATGATGAACAAAAGTCCCGCTATGAGCTTTTAGCTACTAGGAACACTAGTAAGCAAAAATACTTTCATGCTGACTCATTGCGATCTTTGGGAATGTTGGATGATATGTTAACTCTACTTGGTAGATTAGGATGGACTGAGTATATAAACACGCAATGTACATCCTATGATCGCCTTATGGTCGAGTTTTTGAGTTCATTAAATGTTGATTGGGATGGTAATTATGGTGGTCATGAGGTGGCTATTTATTTTTGAATGTTCAACATCGACCATCGGATAAATTTAAGGAAGTTTAATGAACTTTTGAGATTCCTGGTGACCGATGGGGCTTATAGAGATGTGCTCTCGTTGTGGAGACCTGATCCCGTTTGGCTGAGCATCACCTGCTCCAAACGGAAGGAGTATACTGATAGGTGGGGGAGACCTAGGTTTTTGACCCCCGACAAGTGAAGGCCACAGACATCTGTATTGTCAACCTGCGGTACCTCCAGCGTCTAACCGCTAATATTGTTTTCGGGAGCAACGACAACCAAAATGGTTGTCGGAAGGCAGAGCTATTTATTATTTGGTGCGCTCTGTCCGGTACCCCCATTGACATGGGAGCCTTCATAATCCGCCACTTGGCAGAAGTAGCCAAGACCAGTAATAGGAAAGTCATTAGCGTTAATGGCACTGTTACCGCCATTGCTAATGCCCTGGGCCATAGCTCATGACTCTCTACTATCGAGCCCCATTTCCTAGGTGGTCACCTCGACCTTGGCACCCTCCACCATATGCATATCATAGACACTCGAGGTGACACCATTCGTACCCCTCCCCCTACAAAACCATCATTTTCACCCTTCCCAATGCTGATCGCACCACGATCGCTAACAAAAGAAACTGGAACTACGACCGGAGGATTATTAGGGCAACTGTTCTACCTCGGGAAGAACAGTTAGCAGCTGATGAGGACATTGAGGTTGATGAGGGTGGAGATGATGAGTATGATGAGGAGGAGGAGGAGTAAGACGTTGATGCGAGCCAAGGAGAGCCCGAGCCTGAGGATACCCCTACTGCGGAGACGACCATCCCACCACCTCCACCACCACTTTACCAACCATTCACCTATGAGATAGGTGGGTCTTCTTCTTTAGCGGCATACATGCCGCTAGACCCCACCTTTTTCCAGTTTTTCTTCAACCTCCAAGTGGAGGTTTCCGGGCTTTGGAAGGGCTTCACAGGCATGCGTGCAGACATCAGTTGCCTATCCGGGCGCATGGACTCCATTGAGGAGGGAGTCTCCTATTTCTGGGGTTTTCTTGACCGCCAGGAGGGGTGGGAGCAGCGGCGAATTTAAAGGGAGGAGGAACGGGCTATGAGAGAAGGCCGGGAGTACGAGGAGCGTCGGCGGATGAACGAGTACTTTTGGCGCCAGTCGGAGTCCATTTGACAGATGGAGGAGTGTTTACGCTCCTTTCAGGGTGATCAGGGTGGCTCTTCATCCTCCCCATCTTATGATTCCTCCACATTCCATCCATTTCCTCCGCATTTTCGGCCACCTCCAGGGCTCGACGACACCCAGTGACTGTGAGTGTATTCCCCCTTCCTCTTCTTTTCTTATGCATCATTTTTTCATTATGGACAATGAAGGGTCCAAGCATGGGGGGATGTTTATATCTGTTTAGTGGGGTGCATTGTATATATTTTCTTGCATTTATCACTTTAGGTTTCATTCTAGTTTAGCAGCATGTTTAGGGTGCATTAGTTTTCCTTTTATTCATCCATTTAGAAAAGCATGTAGAACAATGCATATAGGTAGGTGATGCATTGTACATATTTTATTTCCTAACCCTTGGTCCCGAGTGGAAATGTGTGGAGCTTCACAAGACTGTGAGGTAATTCTTCTTACTCTTCTCTTCATTTATCCACTAGTTACCTGCGTAGGGTGATTTATTGCTTAGTGACTACTGCTTTGAAAAAAAAAAGGAAAAAAAAGAAAAAAAACCTTTTAAAAAAAAACCCCTCCTATGACGATAACCAAGGCAATGGTGATCAGTTGGTGGACATGGTTGTGCATACTTGTTGCTTGTTTGTGGCAAATGCCTTTGGTTGATGATTTTGAAAGCGTTTTAATCGCATTGTCATACTGTTTGCCCTTGAACTTCCCTCGTCATGATTGATTATTCCTTCTAAGTGGAATATCTCTGGGCTAGTTATGTGTTTGGTAGTGTGACCCGTGAGATTTTGAGCCTATAGACTAATTCATCAATTTAGTCTCACATTTTCTTTCATGTGTGCCTCTTACATGACTACATCTCTAGAACTTGCTTTGATTCTCTTTAAAATTGCATTCAGCATATGCATTATGATGACATAATAGAGGCTTTCATTTGTTTCCTGAGTACATAGCCAAATCTACCCCCCGTGATTTAATGTTTCAACCCCTTGCTTACCCCTTTGAGCCTTGCTCGTTTTTATTGTGAATCCTTCACTATTAGCTATTGGCCTAAACATATCTCTTACCTCTAAGCCAAAGCCAGTGGGGCAAAACTTCGTTATTTTGTCGATCGTTTTTACGCGTTATGCAAATTAGTGATTCATTTTGGTATATGCAGGGATGTATCATGGTGATCATTGAGGATTGAGTGTACAGTTATTGCACATGCGAACCATTCATTTCCTTTTCAAAAACAAAGGAAGGAAAACATGACTCAAAAAAAAAAAAGAAAACAAAAGAAGAGGAAACGTGTTCAAATCCTAATGAAAAAAAAAGGAAAAGAAGTGGTGAATGAGAACATTTGGCATGTTGTCATAGTTCATTCCCAATGGTCTATCTGCTTAAGGGTGTATTCTTATTGTGTTTGAGGAGAGTGTGTGGTATAGTTGGTTCAATTGTGGGTTGCTCACTTGCTCCGGCTGTTAGCTCCTTGTTTCCTAAATTGTTTGCCCCCTTTCTACCTGTGCCTTTAGCCCCATTACAACCCTGAAAAGTCCTCTTGATTATTGTTTTGCATATTGCACTTTCGCGGTGGAGAATTGAGAATCTTACCAAGCCTATATAGTTTGTTCGATTGGAAGAGAGTTGCGTGAACCTTCTTACGTCTTAAACACATGTGAGGAAGCGCATTTGCTTTGTTCGTCCTATGAGAGTCATTGCTAGCCCACTACTTATTTGGAGGCGTCTTGATTAGGGAGGGGTGTGATATGGTATAACTGGATGCTGAGTTGAAGATGCGGTTTTCCCAACGTTTTTAAATGAGTTTTGTATATGTATTTATGCCTCGCATTACTCCACTAGTTATGCACACCTATGCTTGATTTGACTGATCTTCCATTGGCCTTGCCTGAGGAGGCGAGCTGTTAGAGGTTTTTAACCTCCTGTAGGTTCATTCATGTTTCAGTCTTGCTTGGAAACAAGCAAGAGATAAGCATGGGGGAGTTGTTAAACCTATATTTTATCTCATTTAGACTTGACTTTTACCCCCCATTTCGGCAGTTTTCGGTAAAACTTCAAGAGTATAGAGGTTGATTAGGCAGTCTTTACTCCAAATCCGCCTATATGACGTGTTTTGTGTTTTCAGGAGTTCGACTGGAAGAAACGAGAAAAACAAGTCAATGTCACACCAAACAGGAGCCAAAAGGTAGATTTTGAGTCAAGAGGAAGTGGCATGGGGGCACCATGCCATGCAGGATGACCGTGCCACCCCAAGAAACAAGAAAACGAGAGGCAGCAAAGTGGCATGGGGGCACCGTGCTGTGTGGCACGACCGTGCCACCTTAGTGAATCCCGTTTAATTGCTACTTCGCGTTGTAATTGAGGATTATTCAGTTTTTTCCCTCTTCTTCTCTCGAAAACGGCGACTCTAGGTTCGCTTTAGATTGTTTTTGTTATTATTGATTTCAAGGCATTGGATTGGAATTGATTTATGCATTGGGTAGATTATTGTTGCAGTTGATAAAAAGTACGTTCCTTTACCTTTTTCCCTTTGTGTTTTAGTTCAAGTTAATACTTTTAGTCATGTTCCCGTTCTTGATTGTGGCTATGATTGAAATGATGATTAGAGGGGAAATTTGTTGTCTTGGATTGGGCGTAGCCCATACTGTGCGAATTGGAACAATGTTCTAGGTTTTTGTTAATGAATGCCCATGATATAATTGAAATCTCACTTAGCACGCCAGATGTTCGATGAATTGCCTGAGAGGGTTGTATTCATGTCCGTAATTGGGGTTTAAAAGATTAACAAAAGTTAAATCCTCTACTTAGAGTTACTTTGTGAGCAATTAGATTTCTTGACATGAAAATAGTTAGGGTTGCAATTGGAAATTAAGAGTTATTCAATCTTATGGTTTCGTGATTCTGGTGTCATGACAATAAATAACTAGGATAGCTTGACCAATCTAATGATCTTTGAGAGAAGGCATAGATGTGCTTAAGTTGTAACCAGTCCATTTCAGTTCTCTGCATGGGTCGAATTGCATGACTTAGTTTATGGTCCGAGGAGCACAATAGTGTGGTGAACCCAATCCAGGACCCTTGTTAGCATTGAATTAGATAATAGCAGTATTCTTCAGTAGAATAGAACTGTTATTTAGTGAAAACCAATTTTAGTAGACTCTGGCCTAAATAGAGTGTTAAAGGTTGGTTCGATGGTGGAAGTCGAGTTCCTTGTGGACACGCTCCGTACTTGCCGTTGCTAGCTACAAGTGGCACCGTGCACTTACTGTAATTTTACACAACATTAAGACAATAGCACACTTTAAAGGGAGAAAGAGAGGTATCATAGGAATGAGTCCTATTGTAGGCGAATGCAGAACAGGCGAGCTTGACATCCCAATCCCTCAAACTCTTACTCAACATACCCCTCAGCAAAGTTGCGAGAGTTCTATTTGTCACCTCCGTTTGTCCACTAATTTGATGATGACAAGTAGTGCTAAAGAGCAATTTAGTCCCTACAAGCCCCTATAGGGATCTTCAAAAGTGAGATATAAATTTGGCATCCCTATCCAACACGACGGTTCTTGGAATATCATAGAGCCTCATAATTTCTTGAAAGAAGAGGTCTACAATATAGATTACATCATCACTCCTGTGGCATGCAATGAAGTGAGCCATGTTAGTGAATTAATCCATCACTGCCATGATAACATCTTTTCCTAGAGGGGTTCTTGGAAGAGCCACAATGAAGTCCATGCTAATATCATCCCAAGGCCTTGGGGGGACCAGAAGAGGAGTGTGGATACCTTCATGGAAATAACTCTAAGCCTTGTGATAAATGTTGTATCTTGAGATCACCTTATGAATATTACCACCCATATTGAGCGAATAAAAATGATCCTTGAGTATCTCAAGGGTCTTGTTAATGCCAAAATGACCAGCCAAGGCTTCACCATGAGCCTCTTGACAATTAAGTCCCTTAGAGGACTTTTATAGATGCAAAATGTATTTCTTTTAAAAAGGAAACCATCTTGTAAAGTGAAAGAGCCAAAGTTAGAAGGATTCTCCACCACTTCTTTGAAGTCTTCATCCTTATGGTATAGAGCTTTGATGGAATGAAATCCAAGGACCTTGGCTTCAAAGACCGAAAGGAGAGCATGTCTCCTTGATAAAGAATCAACCATAACATTCTCTTTCCCACTCTTATGCTTATAAGAGAAGGTGAAAGATTGAAGGAACTCAGCTTGTTTAGCATGTCTTGAGATAAGAGAAGGTGAAAGATTAAAGGAACTCAACCCATTTAGCATGTCTTGAGTTTAACTTGTGTTGATCATTGGTGTGGGACAGTACCTTGTGATCCGAATGAAGAACAAAGGGCTTGGGCTTGAGGTAATGATTCTAATGTTCCAAAGTCCTAACAATGGCATAGAGTTCCTTGTCATAACTGAAGTAGTTGAGCCTCAAACCATTCAACTTCTCACTAAAGAAAGCTAGAGGGTGCTTAGCTTGAGTGAGAGCCGCACCAATCCTAACGCTACTAGCATCACACTTAACTTCACATAGAATATTGAAGTTGGGAAGAGCTCCTGAGCCGAACAACACTTCCTTGATGGTTTCAAAGGCCCTTTGGGCGACCTTTGTCCACTTAACACTTCCTATTTTATGCATTTGGCCAAGGGAGTTATAATGGAGTTAAAGTCTTTAATGACCCGATGGTAGAAAGAGGCCAACTCATGGAAGCTTTGTACTTCTGTGATAGAGGTAGGAGTAGGCCAACTCTTGATAACTTTAACTTTGGATTCATCAACTTGAATTCCCTCAGCAGATACAACATAACCAAGAAAGATAAACTTGAGTAGGGAATAGTTCACACTTCTCAAGTTTTGGACATAATTTTTGTTGTCGCAATACTTGTAACACTTGAGAAAGATGCTCCACATGAGACGTTTCATCACGACTATATGCCAAAATATTATCAAAATACGCCACAACAAACTTTCCAATGAATGGTCTCAAGACCTCATTCATGAGTCTCATGAAAGAGCTAGGAGCGTTAGATAGGCTAAATGGCATTACAAGCCACTCATACAACCCATACTTAGTCTTAAAGGCGATTTTCCATTCATCTTCTTCTTTCGTTCTAATTTGGTGATAGCCGCTCCGGAGGTCAATTTTGAAAAAGGCCTTGGACTTATGCAATGCATCAAGCATATCATCCAATCGAGAAATAGGGAATCGATACTTGATGGTGATGTTGTTTATGACCCTAGAATCAACACACATACGCCAAGTGCCATTCTTCGTAGGTACCAAAGGGCGAGAACCGAACATGGACTCAAACTTTCCCTAATGTATCCATGATCAAGCAACTCCTGGACTTGTTGTTGAAGCTCTTTTGACTCATTAGGATTGCACCTATAGGATGACTTGTTTGGTAAGGAAGCATACCATAGGAGATTAATTTGCTGCCCAATTTCTCTCAAAGGACGGAGTCCCGGGGTTAAATCATTAGGGAATACATCCCCAAATGCTTTCAAGAATGATTGAGCTAAAGGGTCTATGGGTTTCACTCTCTCACTTGTGTTCGATTCTACCATAAGATAAATAAAGGCTTGCTCTTACTAATGGCTCTCTCTACCTATGTTTCAGTTATAAATAGGCTTTTCTCACTTTCCTTCCCTGACTTAGATTTGAAGAGTTTAGGTGGAGGCAGCAGTGTCAAAGTAAGATTACAACCCATGTACTTAAATGCATAAGTATTGACATGTCCACCATGAATCACATTATTATCAAACAACCATGGTCTACCAAGCAACAAATGACATGCATCCATGGGAAGAACACCACATAGTACTTCACCATAATATCAACCAACCAAAAAATGTAATAATTGCTTGTTTAGGAACGGTTACCTTACTTCCTTGTTTGAGCCATTGGAGAGAATGAGGGGCAAGATGCACCTTGGTAGGTAATTGAAATTTATCACCGAGTGTTGCAGAAGCTACATTAATGCAACTTCCTCCATCAATGATGAGCTCACACACCTTACCTCCGATACTGTATTGGGTATGGAAAATTTGCTCCCTTTGGCTTGGCTCACAAGAGCCTCTTGGACATGGAGTGCTCTCTGAATCACCAAGAATTCACCTGCATCCGTAATGATCAAACTTTCACTCTTCACTAGTAGCTTCTTCAATAGCTTGAATTTCTTCCACCTCTTTAATAGTGAGAGTCCTTCTGCTAGGATAATCTACGTGGAAGTGCCCATAATTATGACATTTGAAACACCTTTTACCCTCCAATCTCTTTGGTGGTTCACTAGCAATCCCTTTGCCCTTGTCAAGAGTTTTAATGGGTGTAGGGGTAGTGATAGTTTTGTTGGGGGTAGAGTAACCCTTGGGGGGTTACTCGAAGGACGAATAGAGGAAGCAGTTTGAAAGGGTTTTCGATACTTAAGTTGCTTCTCAACCTTAAGAGCTAGGTGGCATACATCATCAAAGGATAAGTAAGGTTGTAAATCCACCTTGTGAGTAATGCAAGGAGATAATCTTGTAATGAACCTAATGATCTTGAGTTTAGGTTCTTTATCCAAGCCAACCTACATTTGAAATTGTTCAAACTCCCTAAGGTACTCTTCTACCTTTAGATTTTCTTAGTTAGGAGAGATGATCTTGAGGTAGAGTTCTTGTTTGTAAGAAGGAGGTAGAAATCTCTTGTCCATATACTTCTTGAGCATGGACCAAGTCTTGATTTTGGATTTGTCTTCTCTAGCCTCACTTTTCTTCAAATGTTCATACCATAATGAAGTATACCCCTTCATCTTTGGAATGGCTAATTTGAAGGCATTTTCATCATTATAATCTTTGAGTTTAAAGATCCTCTAAAAGGTTTGAACCCAATTAAGATAGTTCTCCGGGTTGAGATTGCCATCAAATTCCAGAGCCTTTACTTTGAGATCCCGAAGGTTATCTTTTCGATACCTTAGTCTTCTTGGTCTTCCTTCCTCATCATCAAAGTCTTCGTGCGAAGAAGTGTATTTGATGTCAATAGGTGAGCATTGTAGCCTCGTTGGTAAGTGTTTTGTGGAGTGGATTCCCTTACCTGTGCAACTTCTTAAGTGAGCTTCCTCATTTGCTCTTGAAGCTCTACAAGGGCCTCACCTATCACATGGGCTTGCTCGAGAGGAATGTTTGAGGGTGAAAAGGATTGCCCTCACTGGTCATGGTTGATAGAAAGGTGAAAAGAGGAAAAAGGAGGGGAAAATAGGGGAGGCACAGGCGTGCTAAAGGACCACAGACAGGAAAACAGTGAAAAGGGAGGGCGCACGACTACACGAGCATCTTTGTGGCACAGGGGGCACGGTTTTTCCAGGCATA
Organism: Lophocereus schottii; assembly: GCA_002740545.1. NCBI lineage: Eukaryota > Viridiplantae > Streptophyta > Magnoliopsida > Caryophyllales > Cactaceae > Lophocereus > Lophocereus schottii. Next base: position 12,049 of record NCQV01084393.1, read on the forward strand.
TAGGGTGGTCGTACCAAATCTCTAGGTCAAATTTTCAAAGTGCAGGGCTTTGGCGCAGAGTGGCAGTGCTAAATTTCTAGTTTCGTGCTTTTGGCATTTTTATAGAGTTTTAGGGATGTGTTTAGGTTAGGGACAGTGGTTGGGCTATAATTAGGGTTCTTGGTGGACTAGATAAGAGATTTAGAGAGGAAGAACTAATGACAATATAGAATAGAAAGGGCAAAACTTGAAGCAATTCCAACAGAAGGATGGTTGGAATGGATGCTTACCAAGAGATAAGATCATTATGCTCTGATACCAAATGAAGTATAATAAATTCCATTTGTTCAAATAAAGGTATGAAATACATATAGATGAGCCTAATGGATGTTAAACACCAATCTCTCCAAGGATGAACCAAGAAAGAGAGAAATCCCAAATAAAAAAAACCTCTAATGGAGTAGATTCAACACTTGAAACAGGCAGCAAGTAGATATATCAACCTAGCCTCTAATCCTCTAAGTCTTTAGTACCAAGGATTAGATTAAAGGAAAGACTCAAATCACCGCCCTCCTAAGAGAGATAAAAAATTTGAGATTTTGAGGAAAACCAAGCTTTAAGCTCTCATATCATTCATCAAATTTGATTTTTCAAAGAGGTAATTGGGTCGATAAATAACCAATGCGAGGGGGAATTAGCTAGAAGTTAGTGGGGAAATTGGACCAATAGGAGGCTTAAAAAATATCCTAGGGAAGTAAATTAAGATGCTTAAGATAATTATAATCACTATGAGCTGTATTTTTCAAGATTCATCCTCCATCTTGGTTAAATTTAAATTGAAATTGAAATTGAAATTAATTTACTTGGTTAAATTTAAGCTAGAAATGAAGTAAAGTATTTTGCCTAGAAATTGAAAATAAGCTAATGAAGTGGTTTTGGGAGGATTAAGTGGTTAACTCCTTATTTAGGGCTACTATTGACCAACCACCTTTCCAAACCTATTTGGACCTTCTTAAGGCCCCAAGTCAAGTCAATATTGACCTAGGAGGACTTAGTCCTTGACCTAGGGTCAATATTAGGCTAACTTGGTTCATGACCGTCACTAGTGAGAGTAGGCGCAAACTTGAGAGTTACGCCGCATCATGTGGCCTATAAAAACGAGGTGGGGGGATCTGAACAAAGCTTATGATGCAGTTTGAGCTTGGGTTAGAACCAACTACTTGGTCTAAAATTGGAGTTACAAATGAACTATGGTCAGCCCTGCTGACTCGTAATTGCACCTCCATCCCTGGACCATTTATGAAAACCAGTAGATCTCTGTATTTACCTTCTATAATGAAGTCTATTTGTTGTTTAGCCTTCTACAATGAATTCTATTTGTTGTTTTATTAAAAAAATTCTACATTTTATACATCTTTGCAGATGATGAGTAAAGAGGTGTTGAGGACATTATAAATGATATGGGTAGCTCAAAGGACGCAAACACTAATACAAGTAATAGCCACAACCAAATTGAGTAGGCATAGCTAAGTAATATCCATTTTGTTTATTGTATATAAATCTTCATTATGTTGTTCACTTGTCTAATTTGGTGAGTTATTTGACCATATTTTTACCTTAGCTCAAAGCTAGCAAACAAGGCTATGAACCTTCTAGTTTGACTTCTACGCCTTTGAAATCTTTCAAAGGAACCAAATAAGTTTTGTCATATCATGTACTTACATCAAGAGTTGCTTATTTGAAGTCTACACAAGGTGCACCAAAAGTTCGTTCTCAGGTTAATTTTTATATATGTATTTCTTGGCTGAGTAATGCTGGTGGATTTATGATCTATATGTTAAGCACCATGTCAAGTTATTTCATTTACTTGTATTGTGAACAGATTGGTCATTTTGAAGAAGAAAACATGATTGACTCATCCTTGCATAATGCAGATGTTAGAGCAAATCCTAAGACCCAATCTAAAGTGATTGAAATAGAAAATTTTGGTGTACTGGATGATAAACATGAAATAAGACATACATTAAGGCTGTAAATAGGTCAGCACACAAGACATGGTGAAGGTAAAGAGAATGTGCAGGTGTGCATCACAAGCTATACCCTCTTTTTTCTTGATTGATGCTCATTTTACCAAACGTTTTTTTCTCTAAGTTTTGTTAAGCTCCATGATCAAAAGGCTTAAAAAAGCGTGGGGGGATCTGAACAAAGCTCTATGATGAGCGATCTGGGTTCTCTAGTAGAGCACCAAAATGTAACCAGTCTCTCTCACATTTAAATTTTTCTGCTTGTTATGTTGTCAGATCCCAAATATTTTAGAACAACTTTGTAGATCTGCCAATGTTACTCGTACTCATTGATGATCAATAAATATGTCGTTGCAAAGATGAATTACACTTTATTACAAGTTTTTATTTATTTGATAATTGACTTATTGTTAAACTACTTCTTTCGCATCAATTGAATTCCATTAGGGGAAATAACCATTCTTCTAAAAGTCAAATGCGGAAGAAACTTGTTATCACGACAAGTAATATAAAAAATACCATGACGTTGGGTGATCAAGGTGTAATTCAGAATGTGAATATGACATAGGTGCCTCAATTTGTAAATCAGTTAACATCCCCAGCTCCCCACATATAATTGTGTAAATGAAGTCCAATTTTGGTTATACCTTCTATAATTTAGACTCTTTTTGTTTTTATTAAAAATTTTCTACATTTTATGCATCTTTGACGATGGAGAGCGTAGAAGTGTTTTGGACATCACAAGTGTTGTAGGTAGCTCAAAGCAAACAAATGTGTAAGGCTCAGCTACGACCAATTTAATTTGAGTAGGTATAGTTAAGTACTATCCTTTTTGTTTGTTGTATATAAATCTCCATTATGTTGGTCACTTGTGTAATTTGGTGAGTCATTTCGTTATGTTTTTCACATTAGCTCAAAGGAAGCAAATTAGCGGTAAATGGGCAAACTGGGCAACAAAGGCAAATGTCAGAGACTCAAGTGAGGGTCTTTCCTCTTTTATATGATAATTTTAATTAATAATAGTTAAATTACAAATATGAATTACTTTTTTATTATAATTTTTCTTATTAATTAGTGGATTATTTTACCTTTTATTTTATATTAGTTGAATCCCTTGCATGGACTCAACATGTCTTCTAAAACTAAGATGGGCAAGGGACATATTGCAGTGCCAACCAAATGGCAAATTCCATGGTTATTAGGTGATGAAGGTGTTAGGGAAAACATGAATGCCACAAGTTCATCGAAGCAAGCATACCGTACTATTTTAAGACTTAGCCAAGTAAAAATGAGCAGGTTTGACAAAGTTATTATTCTTTTGTGCTTTTTATAAGGAGTTCTATGTTATGTTATTCGTGTACCTAATTTG
>NCQV01084401.1:20387-39614 GCA_002740545.1 Lophocereus schottii
TGTCCAATTTGTGTGCATTTTTTGCACAACATCATTCTGATTAATTCGAAGTTTCCTTTAAGGAAATTTCAGCTTGGATTATCCCCGTCAAAACAAAATGTAGCCTGCATAGTCATCTACTTTTTCCACATACGACGCAGTTTCAAAGTTTCAATCCAGGCTGCAAGAAAAACAGGTTTTCTCCTGCTCATAAGGCTGCTATGTAAAGCCCCCACCCTAGGCTCTTGGCTACAGATTTTTTTTTTTTGGGGGGGGGGGGGTTCCCACTTATTCAGTCACTCACCAAATAGGCCATGTGTTCTCAAAATATTGGCATTACTCCTCTATATAAGTGCTATTTCATATTGATCGGAACATTCAAAGTAAATTGTCAAACTCAGCACCCGATATCTTGAAAACTTTGTATTATATCCCATCAAATGAACAACATGACAGCTGAATAGAATACCTGGACGGTTGAGATTTCGGATTGACCAAATAATCAAAAACAGGGACCAAATTCTTGGTCCTCGCTTCAATCATACAAGTGGGAATTTTTTCAATCTCAATCTCCCCTCTAGCATTCGCACCACCTGGTTTCAGGGCACCAGTCATCAACTGAAAGTAAATCTGCAATAATTAAAAGGAAAAAAAAATGGGTATCTGACTAAGGAATACATCTCCAGTGAATAACAAATTCATTAAACATACCTCTGATCTCATCCAAAGTGGAACTTGTCCATGCATTCGCAATTCAGCTTCTGAAACAAAAAAATGATTCCTGTCTTCAGAGCTTATCTTTGATCCAGTCGTCGTACACTGAACAACAGGACAGATACCACATCTATTTCTAGATGCATCCTGACTTAGCCTGTAAGTATCCAGGCTACGATTTTCACCATATATATCAAAGTTGTCGTCTTGATCCCTCTGTTTCTGACTGATGTTCCATTTCCGAATCGCCTCAACAAGTAATTTTGATTCATTCCCTGGAGCAGATTCATAAGTAGGGCTGACTGCTAATGCGATGTCCAGATCAACAGGGACTTGCAGTGCATATTGGATCAAGCAACCAGATGGAGAAAACACCAGCAGGTGCTGCTTAGACTTCAAACTACATGTATTAATACGAATGTCACTGTCTTTGTAAAGGTGGAAAGTAGCAGCAATAACACCGGACATGGAATTATTCTTCCCTATTGCAACAACACTGGCACTGTTCATAGCACCTCTCCAACCAGTGATTCCGTTCCTAATCCTGCTAACAGCAGACAGAGTAACTGGAGGACCAGATGCAAAAGAGTTCTGTTTAGGCATTTGATCAGCNNNTTTAGACTTGCATTGAACAGCTGGATTATTCATGACACACAATCTATTACTTTCAGAAAGATTTGCTGTTCCGCCAGATGGAGAAATAGCAAAGAGATGGTTCGTGCCCCTGGAAGAACTAATCATGATCCAGCAGCAGTCATCACTGAAAGTTATATCTCGTATAATCTGACGTGGGGAAGAATGAGAACATAAAAGCATTAGTAAAATGAAAGGCATCACAATTTAAGCAAATGGTAAACGAAAGATTGACTGGATAATCTCACCGCATCAGTAAGACCACGTTGCAATCTGTAAAGATGCACATAAGATCTACTCCCTCCTGAACCTCCAGGACGTTCAGGCATTATGCGGAAAACATTGACGTTATGGCCATGAACTGAAGCTGTGGCTAGCAGGATTCCACTAGGATCAAAAGATAAAGTTGAAATAGGGCTTTTGTGTGCTTTAAATTGAGTAATCAGAGCTTTACTGACAACATCTTTCACAATAACCTGAGAACGAAACAGATGAGAATCTTTTAGATATAATACGCAAATCTGCCCAGCAGAACAAACCACGGCAGATGTCAGTGGTCGACAATGCAACATACCGATTGTTTACGCATTTTACAACATGGAAATTAGAACTAATGGCTAGGGAACACCTGATTTCTACAATTGGTACTGAGGGTGGCAAAAATTCGGGTTAAGCTTAGTCAAACAAATTGAACAGTACTCACTATACAATAAACAGACCACATATGTCATCCATTGACCTAGTTTATTTAAAATTAGTCAAATCTAATAAAGTTGAACTTGAGTCAAAATCAAGTGTAGGCAATACACAAAAACAGTCTCATGCCAATGTTAGAAAATCAGATAACAAATACAACCATAACTGCCTTTTAAAGGTCAGAACAAATTCAAGCAGCAACACTTTGCCAACACTACAACACCCCCCCACCCCCCCCACCCCCCGCGGAAAAGGGGGAAGAAAGGGGAAAGAATCTCTCACTTTTTCTTGCTAAGAAAAATAGAATATATTTATAGATCATGAATGAAAGGATGGATGCATAGCAAGCATCCTACAAAAAGAATTTACATTGAAAATAGAACCTATCCACAAGATCAATCACATCAAAAGAAGATAGGCAAAATTTCCACTATCCCCCAAAAGAAAGAGTCTTGACCATGTTATCTTTGATATGTCGAAGTGGTGTCTCCACTCCATCGAAGACTTCTCTGTTTCTCTCATGCCAAATGCTCCAAAAAAATTGCATGTAGGATTAACATGGCATTCTTTTCTTTAGCTTTCCTACCTAAGAAACTCTTCCAAGCAAAAGGATGGTTCCCCATAGAGTTAGAAGCAACTGAAGAAACTCCCTAGCAACTAAAGGCTGACACCCAAAGGGGCCTTTGCAAATTGACAATGAAGTTGCAGAATAAAACAGATAACACACATTTAGAAGTAAAAACAAAAGCAGCATACCATTCCCACGTTATCTCCCTCAACCTCAAGCAGAACTCCGTTAGTGGTGCCATTGGCTTTCTGTCCAGCTGCTCTAGATTGCTCTAAGTGATTAGAATTAGGCAGCAGCTCGGAGCAATATCTGGAGAGCTTTTTATACCCTGTATTGAGATGCTTGCTCGACTCCTTACCATACTGAGCCACAGAAGTACCCTTTGATGCAGCACTAGGAAATGTTCCTGAAGGTGTCAAATGCTGTGCACACATGTGAACTTCATTTGAGACCTGTACTGGACTTCCACTGTACGCCAGCCACCTGGGCCCAAGAGCAAGAGCTCCGCCAGCTATGCCTCCAGAGCCAGGACCAACAGTCACCACAGGATTCGTGAGGATAGTATATTCCATCTCCAAGGTAGCAGCATTGAAACAGTGTACCTAAAATAGCATTAATCTTAAGCAGATCTGGCGAAATATAGTAGGAAGATATCACAATATTGTCGAAATAAATACCTGGGCAGCCTGAGAAACAGCTACAACTCGACGACTGCATCTAACAGAATAAACAACTGATCTGAACTTCAATATATGCACATATGATTGGGAAGTCAAAGAATAAAATTGAACAGTTGAAGGGGCATAGTAGGCATTCCCAGGACCATGAAACTTGGGAATGCCTCCATTGCTAGCAGAATCCGACCCATCCTGAAAACGATGTCCAGTAGCACATACTACCAGCAAGGGGCGACGGTCAGAAAACCCGTCTGTGGATGCCAGAGTTGACAATGGCTGTGGCAGCATTTGTAAAAATGAAACAGGCGCATCATGTCTAGAGACCAGGACATGGACATTGTGTGCTTCCTCCACATCCCATACCTGAAAACCAGATCGATAGCCTAATAGCAGGACCCGTCGTATCACCTCTCTCCCACATTCCAACTTGTCAAACCCAGCCCAAAGCACCTTCATTTATGCAAATAATACAGATGAAACCATCAATATACAAAGACCAAAGAAGCGCAAGTTTAAGAGAAGAAGCTATTGATTGACCAAGATGTATTGATAAGATTTAAATAGGAAGTAGGGATAATAAACACATCTACAGTGTTCAGTCTGACATAACATGGTTCTCTGCGTAAGCAAGGCAGTTAGCAACTCCTCATAGAGTTGAAAAAGGAGAGATATAATGAGTTCAACTACAATAGTCCCATACCGTCCAGCAACATAAAGAAAAGAAAAGTATTACATTTTCATAATTTATAAAAAAAATATATATACGTATCCTGTAAAGCATGAGAAAATTACAGCCTAATCTAAAGAAACAGACTTCATTGTACAAAATGCACCTCGACTAACATCGGCACTAAATCATACGTGAATGACCAATTGGACCTTTGGTACTTCTTATAGTTTTGCAGACACGAAAATGGTTTTTAAAAGGAAAAGAAAAGCTTCAAGACAAGGCCAAAACATTCAAGTGAAAAAAGAAGAGAATAAAGCTGTTTTTGAACTTTACTCCTGCAAGGAAACAAAATTATGTTCAATGTATGCAGCACTCTTCATATCATAAGTACACCTCCACAATTTTTTACACTTATGCAGAAATCCCCTTTCTTGTATTACCTCACATCTTAGATTAAAAAATCCCAAGGTGCAAAAAGCTCAGTGGGTCCTAGGGCCCCGGGCACGGCTTCGAGGCAGGCGCGGGCTTTTTAGACACAAGGCACACTTTTACTTAAAAAAAATGCTTGAAAATCATTCCAAAACCATATTTCTTCTAAAATCAGCTAGATAATGGCATCAACTAAATGATTTTCACCAGAAAAAAAAGAGAATCAATTAAACACGACAAAATACAATTAAAGCATTAAAGATAGCTCAATTAGATTACTATAAATTGTACCCCAAAAACATAACACATGCTGCCAGCATGCCAGGAAGAGAGAGAGAGAGAGAGAGAGAGAGGGAGAGAGGGAGAAAGATTCAGAAGCACAAAAAAAGGCAAGGGCTCAGTACCATTGTAACACTAGAGGAGACACCATTTTCGACCTACTTGAAGCCCAAAAACAAAAACAAAAGGAAATAAAGAAAAACCTTCCATGGCTGTCCAATAACAGAGGAGGAGGATGAAGAAGGAAGTTTGAAAGAAGATTGGAGAACAAAGCATTTACTAGATTGTAATCACCAGCGTTAGGATTTCCAGCTCTAAACTCATGTTCAGTGGTAGCAATATGCTTTGTTCACTTCTAATAGCATCTTGATTGAAAGGCTTCCACAAACAAAAAGAGGGGTCGAGGCTCCTTAAAGATTTTTTTTCTTTTTTTCCAAATGGTATGCTATGATCTATAAAGCGCGGGCTTCATGGGCTTTGGGCCTCGGTCTGAAGCCCAAAAAAGCCCCAAAAGGCGCGGGCTTTAAGAATGGGCTGAGCTTGACCTATTCCAAGGCACAAGAGGGTGGACTTTGGGCTTTTGTGAGCCTAGGCACGCCCCAAGCGCGCTTTTTTAAAAAAAGCCTCACATTGCCCACATTTTTGACAAAAATGCTATGACAAATCGAACTATTAATTAGATTTATCCAAAAAAAATTTTGTTGATTCAAGGAAAAATTTTTGTGTACAAATTCTGGAAATATTAAGTGGCTGCACATTTTTCTTTCACTATATTCCATGTGAATACTTCCTAATCCTAAAATGAATGTAACCTTGCAGACACCAGAAAATGGGCACTTTTCAAATGGCAACTATGGACTTCTGGAATTTCCATACTTTCCTCACTAAAATCATCTGCAATTTTTAGATGAGTAATAAAAAATATGTATTAAGAATCAACCATTCACAAATGGAGGCAAATCGCAAATAACATCATGCCTTCAAGCTCTCCACAACAATCATATCGACAAATCCCAAAAATCAACTTTGTACCATGATCAAGAACTTGACTCCAACTATACAAAGTTTTCAAAAAATCGCTGAACCCATTTGCAATTTCTACCAATGAAGTTCCATTTTGAAGTACTGAACCAAAAATCATGGATATTTTTGGAAACTTACACATTTAAGGCTGGAAGGACTATGCAAACATACAATGGGTAAATCTATTAATGTGGAACCTTTATCCATAATCCATATGCCTTTCTCCAATGAGATCTCAGACTACAGCTATCAACATCAGCTTGGTGTAAGTGTTGTGGAAGCCCTTTTTTCAAACTAATAGTAACACAGTATTCTCCGAAGTGCATATTAGCAGCCTTCACCAAATTCTAATCCAAAGGACCTTAATTTCCCAAAAGGTTCTACTGCTCAAGCTGTTTGATTGTGCTCGTCAATTAAATATCATGGCACAACCTGCTTCCTCCAACAAAACAATGAGCAATCGAAAGAGCACGCAGCAAAACTTAGCTGCAAGCTAACAATTATCTCGATAAACACATACACAAGGTGCCCCACATTAATAGGGAAAACACATTCCCCCAAATGATACGTCCTAGAAATCCTACCATCATTTTGCCATAAACAAGTAAACCGCACCAAACCAATAAACATATCTATGCTGCAAGCCAAGCATTATCTCAATAACCAGTTACACAAAGTGCCTCACATTAATAGGGAAAAAACATAACCATTCACGGATTCACCCAAAATGACAAACCCCATGGAAATCCTACCATCAATTTGCCATGCTGCACAACAAGTAAATGGCACCAAACCAATAAACATATCCAAACAGCATGGCATGGCCCTCGTTACTCTTGCTCTTAGATCCACGCGAAAGAAAGTACAGCAACCTCTAGACACCCATAGATGCACCGATAGTCAGATAATTCAAAGTAGAACAAAAGCAAAAGTGGCCTAGCTGCACAACATTAACAATAATTATCGTCCCAAGTCCCACAAGGTAGCTTCAGTCTACAGTTTACATTGCAGAGAACCATTTTCATCCAGGATCTCCAAATGGAAGCTCGGGCATCTTGTTTTCCCACAACTAAACAGCACAACGAATTGACTTTTTCCATAACCTCCCATTTTCTTATATGCCTTGGAAAGATTCCCTGAGAATCCAAACATGGAGCATCCAACTGGCAAAAAAGAAAAGCAATGCCCCATTCATAATAATATCAAATGATTAATAGATTGACAGACCTCCACATGTAAATGAGCATAAGGAAAGAACTACCACAATAAAAACATCATTAAACTCAACAAGTTACAGCATTTATTCGACTATATTAACAAACCCGCGCAAATAAGAACACGCTTGAACCAGACCAGCTAGTATTTATACCTGATCATAGCGGGCATCCTCATCCCTATCTACAATCGACGTTGCTGCTGACCTGACGGTCGATGCAACAGTTGAAGCACCAGATGAAACAATCCTCAGGTAACTCGAAATCGCCCGAAATGAGCTCGGGATCAGCCCGTTTGCTCGGCCTGTAGGTCCCTGAGGTTTCTGCCCATCATTCCTCATAACCTCTCAAAGGAGAGATAATCACAGAGCTCAGCCCAACAAGCAATGATAATTCTCCGAATTAACCCCACAATCAAAGGCCCATGATTATCCCTGTTCCACCCTTACTCAGCCAAACTCATCCAAAGGCAAACCAAAAATGCCACACCTCGGAAATTCTCCATTTTTGAACACCCTCGAAATTCCTCCAAAACACCTCAAAACCCCAAAGATCAATTTCGAGTGATATAGCAAGATTTTCTTAAACCCACAGAGAATCGAAAAACTGCGGATTTCCTTGCAGAGCACGAGGGCGAAACACAATTGATTAAACTTAAGACTAAGAATTGAAAGATCTGTGTGAGGCAAAAACGATTTTCGGAAACAATTATACAAGTTTTCCTCGGTGTATGAACAAAACAATCAAAAAATTTATAGTATTTACGACGGAAACTTAACCTACAAAGATTCAAATAAACTGAAAATTTGGTATTTTACAATCGAATCATGACACTGAAAACCCGTTGGATGATCATGATGAGGGTCGTTTGGGCCCGCTTGGAGCGGACAAGCGCCGCAGTACAGAAGGCTCTAGAGAGAGAACTGAGGAGAGAGAAAGAGAGAGACTTTGGATGACGAAGACCTGATCGGACAACGAAGGAGAAAGAACGGAGAGAGAAAACGAAGAAAAGAGAATGAGTATTTAAAGTGAAAGTTAAATTAATACTCAGGAAAACTGGGGTTTATTACGTCTCTTGTGAGTTTGTTTCTTTTCAGGTTTGTGTTGTTCAACCCAAAACCTCTCCACACGTTCCCCTGACCTGTTTCAACCCGGCTTCTTCACTAATCCCCATCCCCTCAAATCACGCGTGACTGCTATAACTTCTTAAAAGATTCTTGATAAAAAGAAATTTTAAAAGTTTTTAAAATATCCTAGTCTAAGTGCCTACTCTCTTCCTTTGTATATTAAAATTGATAAAAAGATAAAGTAAATTGAAATAGGTTAAAATAGTTTAAAATTGATTAAAGCTGTTATTTTTTATTAAAGTAGGTAGAAGTAAGTTAATATAGGTTAAAGTTGATTGAAGTGGGTTAAAGTTCATATATTTTTGAAATTGATTAAAATAGTGATAATAAAACTTTAAAGAAGGTAAGTTGAAGTTGGTTGAAATGGGTTGAACTTGATTGAAGTTGATTTTTTTTATTGAAGTTGGGTAAAGTTGATTGAATAGATTGAAGTTGGTAAATTGAAAAGACCAACGAAAAGAACAAGCCGTAATATATAAAATTTGTTATTGAATACATTAGAGCCATGTTCTTTTCTACGATGGGAAAGATTTAACTTACAGCTTATACCTCCTTACAGTTTTTTACATCCTTAACATCATTCTTATATCTTCTTACTTCTTCATATATATTTTTGTATGACATTCAATAAGTCATTTATTTTTTTATATTAATTATAGAAACATGTAGTTATTTTTTTTATTACACTACCATATACAAAACTTGTAAATGTTTTTATAAACACAAAATTTATATAAGCATAAAAATAAAATTTAACGACATAAGTTATATTTAAGTTTCGACAGGAATAATATTTGTCATTACAAATGAAACAAGTGAACATGTTTTTAAAATTATAATACAAAAATTGCATTCTGTTTGAGCTTAAATCATATATAAAAGCTGTCAAATTGTATGTGATGAAAGCATTACAACATTTTATCCCTAAGTTTATCCATAATAATTTGGTTGCTATCATTATACAATTGAACATTGGATAGTCCTTCCACATTTAGGTCCTTCGTTGAGATTGATATGCCCTTGGTCCGCAGATAATAAAATTGTGATGAGTACAATAAACAACGATTATCTCAACCTATCACTCCAGTCTCATCTGAGGCATTTTGTCAGCCAATATTCTCCTTCTCCCCTTCAATACTCCAAAAGTTCTCTTAATTGCGATTCGTAAAGATGCGTGTCAATGGTTGAACCGCTCCTTCACTCCTTTAGGTGGGCCATATTTCTTAAACTGTGGAATATGACGGCAAGTTTCTTTGCCATGTATGGAGCTAAATATCCAAGGGTGTTTGGATATGCTGAGTCAACCATTTCCTAAACAATTATGAGAAATGATGAGAACTGCTTATGATAAATGAGAATCATCAAAGAAGATGTTAAAAACACATCCTCATTTACGGGAAAGGGATGAGGAAAATTGAACATAGGTTGAAGCATACTATCTCATGATACTGTCATGTCATTGTACTCCCCTCACAATCAAAGTTTAAGCAAGTGATCATCATATAGAATGATACCACAACCAAGGTATTCCAAGTGTTGTCACTTGTATGTGATCGATGCGCAGCACCGGCACCTTCACCAAGTATTGCTTGCATATAAGAGTCATCTAATGCTCCTATACAATTTTGTAAATATAAATTAAACATATACTTAACACTTTGAATTTATGTGTAAAATTATATCATTTATATAAGTGATTCATAAATATAAAAGTTTTATCTTAAAGTAGGGCAAATAATAGACACATAGCCACTTGTTATGATACCTTTACTTTAATGTCATCCCTTAATGAGCTTCTATCAATCAATAGGTTCACAGGTTGTATAAAAACATGCAGTCTAAGGCATAGTTGCTCATTACATATTCGGGTTCTTCATACACAATTTTTGTATATGAATTCCCTTCCACTTTCACCACCTCTTTCACGTCGTACCTTGGCTAATCTTGGAATGCTTGGCGGTTCTAACATTAGGCTCTCTAAATTACCAAGTAACATAACACAAAGAACATTCCCTTTGTCATCCATTCTACATTTCAATAATGCACATGGTGAGCATAAACAACCAACATGTTCACAACACAACGAATAATAGCATATTCATACTAATCTAAACTAACTTGTCCTTAACATGCTCCAACAAAGTAAGATGAACCACATGTTAACAATGCACTCGAAGTGGTTCAACATAACATCAAATTCATAACACTACCATGAAGCAAGTTCAAAGCACATGATAACGAAACCCAATCAAAATTGTTCAACATAACATCAAATAAATAACACTACAACAGAGCAAGTTCAAACCAACGAGCACATTAACGATTCTTATCATCCAGATGCTTAAAGTAATAAATACCCTAATCTTGCTTCATTCACTTTATTAGTAATGTAGAACCACGCAGAGGCCTCAGTTTTAAAACTTAAGAAGTAATCCATTTCAGTAGTTGTCTTGATAAGCTCCAAACCTAAAACATGAATGATGACCCCTTTCAATAAATGGCAGCTCTTCAAGTCTTGCTGCCACCTTATCATAAATAGAGGGCTCCAAGTTCACTTCTAGGTCCTTCAAGTACTTTGCATGCATAAGTCAATGCAGATCAGTGGTGGCTCCCACTTGTGCTTGTCTTTTGCTAGAATCAGATGTGCCTCCTTCACTCTTTCGTTTGTGAGAACTTCTAGGTGGAGAACGACTTTTTCTACAACCTGACATTCTACCTCTTCACCCAGTTATTGCTCAGTTTCATCACTGTCCCCTATTCCTTCATTGCTATCAAGTCTTATGCTTTTCATCTTAGAAGTGACTCTTGGGATAGAGCTCATTCTAGGAGCAAAACTCATGCGACCAGTACTGAGAGCCCAAAGAACAAGTATTGTAACTTGTACGGATTGCGCACAAGTTTGATACGATATCCTGTATAGCTTGGGTAATTCTGTAAGCAAAAGCAAGTTTTAGGTTATATTAATTATTCATTACAATAAAAACAAGCGTAGCCAAATTTTGAACACTTTAACGAGGTGTATTAAAATAGCCAGCATGCTCACCAGCACAATATCTTTCCACCGGTCACTGTCAACAACAGGAAGTTACTTCATTGCATCAAGACCAACACCAATGAGTGATAGAGGGTGATCCAACACCTTGATCTTTCTACCCCAAACATAATGATTTTTCATTTGTTGGTCTTTTCTTCTAGCATAACCGTATGACTTCATCTGCTCGCTCATCTTAGCATAAGATGTGTCTTTTCCTTTAACTTTCATTTCACACAACACCTCAATGAACTTGTATGTTTCTTAATTGTCCAATTCATCCTCGAAGTCGTAGCCATAGTGCTTAGTACCCTATGGTCGTTCACACAGCAATGCACATTTCAAATTAAACAGAATAGCTCTTGAGATTAACGTATTGACAGTTTATGTTTTGGTTGCTAACACTATAGATTAAGGTGATAGAAGTTGTACTAGAGGAAAAGCAATGAAAATAAAAACAAGTTGGTTTCAGTTTCAGCCCTGCTGTTGGAGCTCCTTCAGGCTGGGTAATTCTATCAACAAACTCCATGATACACAACGACCAAAGTGCATCTACACAGACCATCACACCATTTCAATTTTCAAGCTCACCCTAACCAAGTTTCCTCTCAACCACCAACAACAAATGCAATCACATATCAGCAAAATTAAAGCTAATTTAACCAAATGTAACATGCCCAGACAATGAAGGACATGAAATTAAGTTTGAAAGCCTGCTTAATTCGCTAATTGAAACCATTAATTGAAGATTTTCAAATGTGGCCTGTGCAATCTAAACCATTCAAGCTGTCAACCAATCAACCAATACTACTCACAAAGCAAAAATTAAACCCATTGTCCCAAAAAGGCGCACAGTAAATGCTAGAGCTTAGCACACATTGATGATAAGCAACCCAGAACAAATGCAACTGCAATTCACCATGATTTTGAGTATGAATCTCTAATAGATTTGAAATTCTAACATCAAAACTATAAGACTCAGCATGAAAACCACTCCAATTTATCGTCAATTTGAGCTTCAATCCAGCAGAAAAATGGTGGGGTAGAGCAGTGTTACAGCCACAAATACTCGGGGAATAGAGAGAAGGCAGAGGGGACGGTTGAGCTTAGATAAATATGGGTGGCGTTCTTAGGAGGTAGGAAGTGTTTGGCATAAATATGTAATTAATTCTTCAACAGACCTCCTGCCGTCCAGTTTAATTTTTCGTTTTTTGTTTCATTAATATGAGAGTAAAATTTTCATATTTTATGAATTATTTCTTAATATTTTAAGGATTTATTTATAAAATGTTTAGGTAATAATATATTAAAAATACTAATTTAAAATTGTTTACTTAAAATATGATTTTATTTTAAGAGTTTTGTTCAGTTTTGTCAAAAAAAAAATTTATTATAATTTTTTTATTGGAGGTCAAACCAATGTTAATATAAAAAATCACATCAAATGTAGAAAATTTTGTTCGAAAAAATTTGTGCGGTTGAATATATTTTATGGTTGTTTAATTAACTTGTTTAAAGATTTGTTTTCATTAATTATATTATGTCCGTATTATTTTTCTCATCCAAAACGTTCATTGTAAAAAAAAAAAAGTTTGTTTCAATAATATTAAGAAATAATTTGTTTACTAGTGGTATCAACCATAATACAGGAAATACTCCAAAACAACTTACAAACCCTATTGAATAGTTACAGGCTCCCACACCAATCTTTTCAGAAGATCAACAATAACATAAGTTTTCCGTCGTACATTGGGAGCATCACTCTGTGCACCTGGACGTGGCCATTCAAATTGCTGGACTTACTAGTAAAGCGAGAGAGTAGGCATATATAGCAATCCTAGCCAAACGGCAAGGAACTAATGTGATAAAAAACCGTGTGCCTTAATACTATTAGCCATAGCCCTAGCTACAGAAAAGGAGCTCCTACTAGCAGTCAGGACGTGTAGTACTGTTAGACGATAATTTATCGTATTTTACGTGCCTTTTTTTCCTAATTTAGCTCATATAATAATATAATATTTAGGATTTTTACTTTTTTTATTTGCTTTTGCAGGTAATAAACTTCAATCGAGCAAACGTCGCGAAAGGAGCGATGACGGACAAGAAAAGCAGAAGACTGCAAGAAAGGACGATGGGGTGGCCGTGTCACTATGCCAGAAAATTGGCACGGTGGGGCTGTGTCACCCCAGCACGGGTTGGCCGTGTCACCCCAGCACGATCGTGCCACCCTCCCCGCTCCTTGCTCGCCCAATTTTCTATTTAGACCCCTTTGGGCACTTTTGTTCGGGACCTTCGAGGGCTCTCCTTCTGTGACATTTTTGAGAGTTCTTAGCTTAGATTTAGTCAATAAAAACTCTATTTAGGTAGATTATATTAGGTTAGTTTTGTGTATAATTTGTAGAAGACGGATCGATTTCAAAATTTAATGCTAAGTTCTTCTTTTCTCTGTCTTTAATTTCATGCTTTTGAGTGTGTTTGCTAGTTTAATAGATTATTGTTTTGCTTTGGTTTCAATGTTTGTTTATGAATTAAAGCCTTGATCTTTGATTGTGATTTGTTCTTGAGATGGCCGATTGATTCTTGTTTAGACCTTGACCTACCTTGTTTATGTTTGAATTTAGAGTTTTCTTTCATGCCCGCCAAGTGTTCGATGAAATTTTTGAAAGAGTTTTTGTCCGTATTTTGGAGCATTCGACTTATACTAAGAGGTGAGGTTGATTGTCTAGTATGGGTAGAGAGAATGGCTGAGATTCAGACATGAGAATATATAGTCTCGGTCGCTAGCTAGGTCAAGGGTTGTCAATCTTGTAGTTTAATTGCACTAATCCCATGAAAATAGGAGGTTAGAACAATTGGACTGGCTCATGACCCTTGAGAGAGGGCTTGGGTGGTTGTTACTGATGCAACCGATCATCTCTAAATACCAGCATATCTTGGGAAGGTTAAGGTTTAAATTGATTAGTTGATTTATCTTAGATTTAATCATAATCGAAGCCTTGGTTTTTGTTTTGGTAGTTTAGTTCTATTTTCTATTCCTTTTGTTTTGCCTAGCTTAAAACGTTTTAGCTAGTTCTGGTACTTGAAAACACAACTCCCCGCGGATGACACCCCGAGTACTCAACAATGCACCTTGCACTTGGGTTTATAAATATTAAAACTTTTCCCTAATAAGTTTTTAGTGCCGTTGTTGGGGAATTGGTGTTTTCTGATATTGGAGCTTACTGAGTATTCGAGACTACACTGCTATTTGGAAAAAAAAAATGCCTATTTTCCACTTCCCTCAGCATGAGCATGAATTATTTTGGAGATATTATGATAGATTACATGCTTTTCTTGCTCACTGTGGTTATTGCTTAGATAAGTGAGAAATTTTGAGTATAGTCAATGAGGGTGTGAATTGTGAGACTCATGCTCTTTTGGAGCATTAGAATTTTTGTGCTAAAAACATTGATGAAGTATGGAATTTGCTCGATTGGTTGGCTGGGGATACTTATGGAATTTGCTCAATTGGTTGGCTGGGGATACTTATGAATTTACTCTTCTTGTGTGTAAAATTTGCAATTGTTCCACCCATGACAGTGATTCTTGTCCTTGTGATATTTCTGCTGATAGTTTTGCTAGACTTTCCAGCATGATTGAGACAATGAATGAGCAACATTTTAAGCTTTCTAATTTTATGCGGGACAATGACCTATCATGTGTTTCGTTCCCCTGAACCTGCTGTCAACGTATGTGATGATGGTGAGTCTTTTTCTACTCTAGAGTCCGGACTAGAGAAAGTACTTGACTCTCCCTCGACCACTTTGCCCCATGTTGTTCCTTCCTCACCTAACACCCTTAGGGACAACACTGCATCTATCACAACCTTCCCTAATTTACCTTACCCTTTAACTCAGTAAATGGGGTTTGGGGTGGTTGAGATATTTAGTATTGATGTCAGTGTTGATGAGGATGATTCCTGTTGTGGGTCAGGCGATATAGCTATTGAGGATCCTAATGAGACTCTTGTTGGGAGGCTTAGTGTGGATACTGTGTTTACAATTCTACATAGTCTTGATCATGATGACCATATGTCCCCCGATTCCCTCGACATTTTTCATGTTTCTCCTTCAGGTTCACTACCCTTCCATTCTCCTGAGTGTCATGATTGGCCACTTGTTAATTCTCATATTGTGCTTAAGGGGAATAAGGTCGACTATCCTGAGACTCTAGGTACCCTTGGAGGGTATAACCCCTCCCTTGATCCTCACAATATGTACCTAGAGCATTTGCGTGGAAAAATCATGTTGATTATTACCTTCGACTATTCTACCGATTCTTCCAAGGCATTTGATAAGTTTAGGAGGGCACTCATTATCGTTTTTTGATTCATATTTTTGTGCTCTTACTTACATCCATCTGAATTGCATGCTCAGGTGTTCGATAAGCTCCTACGAGCTTTGACAGCATTCAAATTAGTAGCCTAGATCTTGAGAAGAGGATGACTGGTTGATGCTCCTCAAGCCACCCATCGCACCATTTTAGGAAGGCTTAGTTTGGGTACAATCAGTATCCAACCTGGTATAATCTGTCTAACTCTTCTCCTTTCTTTTTATCTTCTTTCTTTTTCTTCTTTTTGTTTAGTTGTGGATATTAAGTTGTGTTTAGTTGTGAATATTAGGATTGTGTTTTTGTTAGTGATCAACTTTGAGGTGAAATTTGGGATGTTGTTGAGCTAACTGAGGGTTATGATCACCTTTTTGCTTTGTTTTCTTTCTTTTTTTTTTAAAATTTTGTTTTGTGTGTCTTATGTGTGTGATTTTGTTTTCTTTGTATATTTGTGTTTTGCTGGTAGTGACTCATCGGCTCCTAATGAGGACATTGTGAGATTTAGGTGTGAGGGTGGGCAGTCATATACCCTTTTGTGCATATTTTTATGAAAATTTATCACCTTTGAATAGTTTTTCTTTTTTGCTTTGGGGGAGCTTCATACTATTTTCATTAGCTTAAATTCCCTGTGCTTTGACTATTGGCATGTATGGGAACATGATATGCATGATAGATCTTCGTCCTCAGTGCATCATTTTAGGCCCTAATTCTAACCCTAATTGTTTATTATTGATGTGTAATCTAATCCTTATCTATACCATCATCATTAGCTTAGGGCCTTTGTCTTCCATGATTAGTTCTCCCACTTATCTTGTACACGGTTACTTTAGCCTTTGTTTGCATTCAAAAAAAATGAAAAAGAAACAGAAAAAAATAAAATTTAGAATGACAAGTATCCCTTTGAGGCATGCGCTATTGGCCATTATCTTTTGAGGCAATAATGTTTACTTTCTGTGTTAATAAGTCAATAATGTAGTTTATGTCAGGCAAGTGAGATCCAGTTTGATTAGGTAAGCCTAAGTCCTAGAATGATGATATATTAGCACACTAAGTACTGGGATGGATTCCAAAATTTGATATACAATGGGGTGAAAAGTTGGTGCTTTGATGTCATCGATAGGGATAGAGAGTCTTGATGTGTATATTCTGTTTATATGCAAGTTAATATTTTGGTTGCATAGGTGCTTTGGTTAGTTAGAATATGTATAAAGTTCTCTCTGGTATATATTTGCGCTTTGTTTGTACATTCAAACTGTTTTTTAAGTTTTTATTTCTCTTTTCCTTTTTATTTTTCTTTTTAAAGATTTTGTGGGTATATCTTTTGCAAATCCTCATGAGACCTCACTCGTCCACTTGGAGGAACCAAGGGGTTTTAAGGGCTTGTTGCATACGCTAAATGCAGTCGTGATTCCTACGAAAGTGAGTTAGGTTCTTGAGTTAGTTTTTCCTTTATTTTACTCAAGGACGAGCAAAAGATAGGAGTGGAGGAATTTGTTAGGCGATAATTTATTGTATTTTACGTGCTTCTATTACCTAATTTTAGCTCGCATAATAATATAATCTTTAGGATTTTTACTTGTTTTATTTGTTTTTGTAGGTAATAAATTTCAATCGAGCAAACGTTGCAAAAAGGAGCGAAGACAGATAAGAAAAGAAAACGACGACAAGAAAAGTTGACGAGGTGGCCATGCCACCATCCTAGAAAATTGGCACAATCGTGCCATCTGGCACGGTCATGCCACCCCTCCCCGCTCCTCGCCCGCCCGATTTTCTATTTAAACCCCTTCAGGCGTTTTTGTTCGGGACCCCCAAGGGCTCTCCTTTTGCGACTTTTTGGGAGTTCTTAGCTTAGGTTGAGCCAATAAAAACTCCATTTAGGCGGATTAGATAAGGTTCGTTTTGTGTATAATTTGTAGAAGACGGATCGATTTCAAGATTTAATGCTAAGTTCTTCTTTTTTCACCTTTTAATTTCATATTTTTGAGTTTGTTTGCTAGTTCAATAGATTATTGGTTTGCTTTGGTTTCAATGTTTGTTTATGAATTAAAGTCTTGATCTTTGGTTGTGATTTGTTCTTGAGATGGCCGATTGATTCTTGTTTAGGTCGTGCCCTACCTTGTTTATGTTTGAATTTAGAGTTTTCTTTCATGCCCGTCAATTGTTCGATAAAATGTTTGAAAGAGCTTTCGTCCGTGTTTTGGAGCATTCGACTTATGTTGAGAGGTAAGGTTGATTGTCTAGTGTTAGTAGAGAGAATGACTGGAATTTGGACATGAGAATAGGCTCGGCCGCTAGCTAGGTCAAGGATTGTCAATCTTGTAGTTTAATTACATTAATCCCATGAAAATAGAAGGTTAGAACAATTAAATTAGCTCATAACTTTTGAGAGAGGGCTTGTGCGGTCTTTAATGATGCAACTGATCATCTCTGAATACCAACATAACTTGGAAAGGTTAAAGTTTGACTTGATTAGTTGGTTTATCTCAGGTTTAATTATAATCGAAATCTTTGTTTTTGTTTTAGTAGTTTAGTTCTATTTCTTACCCTTTTGTTTTTCATAACTTGAAACGCTTTAGTTAGTTCTGGTGCTTGGAAACACAACTCCCTACAGACGTCACCGCTAGTACTCAACGATGCAATTTGCACTTGGGGTTTATAAATATTAAAACTCTTTCCTAATGAGTACAATACTCTTACCAACACTAAAACAAGGAAATAATGTTGAAGTAGGTTTATCTGTAGCAATAGATCAATGCCTTAGTCTTGAAAATAGTCTCATGAGTTGTACGTTTAGGAGAGTAAACAAGGAACGACTTGAAAATGTAATATGTCTAGCTAGACAGGTAAGATCAAACTCTTTGTACTTACTTTAGCCCGATAATAATAAAATGCATTAGTATTCCGACAAAAAAGAAATTATTTCATAAATATGATTAATATATTATACGTTATTTCACAAATCATATATTATACACTAATAATTATGCATACATATCTACAAATTATACTATACAACTTTCAATAATTCGACAACTCCTTACATGTAACTTTACAACTTCTTACATCTTCTTACAACTTCTTTACAAGTCTTACAACTCCTTACAGCTTATTGCAAAAAAGAACAGGGCCTAGATTATGTGTTTTGCTCTTTTATACCGTAACGGCCCAAACCTAATCTTCATGTTAATTACATTGAATCATCGTAATTACAAATTAATCAAGTTGGGCCCCGCATTTCATTTCAACATTTTCTATACGTTATACGCATTTGTGCATATTTATATGTATTTGTGCAATTGCAGGTTGAATCGGCAGAGTGGCCTCGAAATAGATTTCTTTTACTCCTAAATACTTCATAAACATTTTAAAGACTAAGATATATCTATACCAAAGTACAGGAGAAGAGTGTGGAAAAAAAAAAAACTAAACCGACATAAGTCGGCTGAAAAAAACGCAAGAGCAACCTCACAAAAACTCACACCTCTCCTCTGCCTCTTGCTCTCCATCGCCCGACTCCCCCTCCCTCGACGCCCTCCTCTGCCCAGCCAGGTACCGCCGCTGGCCAGCCGTCCACCGGCGACTCGCCGCCACCAGTCACCGTCGAGCCGCCGTCCCACTCAGCCGATTTCCTCCCCCTCTCGGTCTGCTGCTCTGTTTTTTTCTCTTTGGTTGTGCTGCCTCCATTCACATCCCAGCCGGGCCCGTAACATCGTCGGCCAGCCGGCACCAGCCACCACCGCCACTGGCGTGTACTGTGGCCAGCCACCCCATCTCCGCCCCCATCTCCTTGTTCTTGCTTCATTTAGATGTGAGGAGGTA
>NCQV01084403.1:714-12365 GCA_002740545.1 Lophocereus schottii
TGAGCTATAAAACCTAATATGAAAAGCCTAAGAATTCTCACAACACTTTCATTCACAGTACCAAACCCAATTACCATAACACGGCCCCTAAAATTGAGCTGAAATACAATTGTGCACGGCTCGGGTCTTTCATGCGTAGTCTTAGGAAAATGGCCATAACTTTTTCCGCTCAACTCGGATGAAGTGATTCAAAATGAATTTGAAAGCTAACTCATGGATCTATCTATCCACCAAAAATTACAATTTGTTGATGGGTTAAACAGTACCGATTTAATCTCAAAGAGACCCCTGTTTCGAATCTGTTCACAGCCCTACTATTCTTATTTTCCCCCTTCTCTCCACATACTCCACTTCTAAAATGATTCCATAAAACCAACAAGCAATATTTTGTTCTTTTCATCATCTTACATAACCATATTACTTCAACATACTCCATCTTTATATATTCTTTAATTTTTGTCCTTACAAAAACACTCAAAATACATCCATAGTCACATTTATTTGCACATATAAGTAAATAACCTATTTTAATCCATTTGAGAAATTTTCCATAATTCGATACTTTATGCTAACTCACCTCAAGTCATTTTCCAAGTCAAACAACATATCCAAGATTCATTTTACAACAAATTATATACAAATAACATGCTTGATGCCAAGAACAATTCAAACCATGCATAATCATCAAAACCCTAACTTATGATCAGCTTATTTTTGCATTTAAACTCATCCAAAATAAACATAAACATCAACTAACACTTATTTCTATCAAAATAACATGATCCATGATCAAATCAACATAAACCAATGCTAAACAAGATTAAGCTAGGGTGTACATCTCACTTGGTGATCAAAGGGAGAGATGGAGATGGTACTTGATGTGGTAGGATGTTTGGGTGGTGGTTGGCGGTTGGAGGGCGCCTGGCTGGTGGCGGCAAGGTGGTTGGAAGGTGGAAGATCAGCCAAGGAGGGGGGATGCCATGAATGAAGAAGAAGAAGAAGAGAAGGTTGCTTTGCTTTGGTCATTACTAGCTTGACCTTTGTTGATAAGTTTGGCTGATTTTATTGGATAAATTTTATTTCGGTCTCCAAAGTTTGGCGTAAATAATTTTCGGGACCCATAACTTTAGAAATGACTTTCTGGTCCATCCAGCTTTGGAGCAAAATTTCTAGGTTCAAACTTGCCAAAAGTAGTTTTCTAAATTACAAAAAGACTCCTAAGATTTTTAAATTTTTATTTTAACCCCAATTCTTAAAAACTTACTTTCGAAAATCTAAAATTTCCTTATGTGTAGTTTTTCTCATTAGTAGTATTTTTAATCCTCTTTTAATTGGTATCAGAGCCACATGACTAAAAATAATTAAGATCATTAAGCTAATTAATGTCAAATTACTGATTAATTAAGTTAATCAACTGTGATTAATGCTTGAATCATCAACTGCTTGTCCTGGACCAAATTATTCACAAATTGTTCACTCATCGGAAGGACTTTCTCTAATAGCACCTCAATAAAACTATATCACTAATATAATTTTAGAATTAAATGCAGAATTAGCTAAATCAACATTGAAGTCAAAGAGCTTAAGAAGCAAATATTTGTAATTCACCTATCTCTAGTCAACGAAGTTATGCATAGCGGCAAATCCACTTTCAATATTAGTACTCCATTTCTGTATAAATATCCTTTCCAAAACCCAAAAAACAAAAATCCAAAAAACAAAAATTCATTTCCCTTGCATGATATTAACATTCAAAAAGAAGTAGGAGAAAAGTCAGGTGAAACATCAGCTCAAAAAACAGAAAAAAGAAGATGATGGAGTATAAGCAGTATGCTCTTGAAGAACTATAGAATATGATCAAAAAAGAACAAAATCCAGAAGAATTAAACAAGATCATAGTTGCAATTAGTGATAAACATGATGTATTATCTTATGATAATGAAGAGGCTAATAATGTCCAATTAGAAGAAGAAATCTATCAACATATGAATATGATTAAACTGGAAGATCTTAATGTATTACCATTAGAAGAAGTAAGAAGAAAATTTGATAAAAAAAATGGTAAACTGGCTATTGAAGATGAGATTAATGAAATTGGAGAAGAACTCGATTTACGTGAGATAGAGACCAATCTAGTTAACAATGTTATTCCAAAACCTAAGGAATTTGGCAAAACTTCTAGAAGAAATATTCGTTTTATAAGACCTAGGTACGTTCCAGCAGGACAAACAACTAATTTTTCCTTCAGTTTCATCCTAAGGAAGATAAAACCTTTGAAGAAGTTGGCCTTGCCCCAATTAGTCACATGGGATACATCTTGAACATAGATAGAGCTCGTAATAGAGAAGAAATATTTGAATATTAGAAAAGAGGCATGAATCGTGTCTTAGATCTAAATACTACCTGGACTGGTGCAAATTTCCTAAACTACATTGAACATAGCTTCTCTAGCACGGTAACTGATTGGTATGATTCATTAACTGAAGATGGTAAAAATGTATTAAGAATGATGGAAACACCAGCTGCAATGTTCAAGAATTTATGTAAGAAAATTGAAACTGAATTTGTCAGAGCTAACTTGATTCTGCAGAAAAGGCAAGAGGATAGCAGAGAAAGATTAATAATATAGAATTATGAGATATGAGATATTTGAAAAATCATATTGCTAAATTTAGTTAATATTATTACAAAATTGAGCATAATAAAACTAATCTTGGTATGTTTTATAATAAATTATTGTATCCAAAAAATTCCACAATCAATAAAAATACATTGCGTGGCTTGAACAAACAGATGTAGTTGATACCCTTGGTTCAAGAATCTCTTATTTAAGAAAATGGATCAATGATCAATGTCTTGATCTCTAAAAGTGAAAGAAAATTAAAAAGCAATTTCCACCTTGCTGGGATTCACCTCACCAATGTCGAAAAGAACCTGAAAAGAGAAAAGAAAGAAATTTTTATAAGAAAAAGAGCTTTAATAGGCAAAGGTGAGAGAAATATAGAAGAAAATAGTATAACAAACCAAGTCCTAAAAAATGAAGATTTTTAGGAAAGCAGCTTATTATACTGCAGGGAAAAACAACTATAATTGCTAGGCATGTGGAGAAGTAGGACATTATGCTAATGAATGCAAAAATAGAAAGAGTAACAAACTTATTGAAACCTTGAGAAGCCTAGATTATGTTGAGCTTAGTAAAGATGAGGCATTAGACCTAGCATTAAGTAAAAATAAAGGAATTGTTGAAATTATATTGGATAATGAATATGAAGAAAGTGATTATGAAGAAACAAGTGGAAAGCAGCTTGATCAGTCTTGATGATCTTCAAGGAGAAGAATTTATTGTAGACAATGATCATGAGGAAGTCAAAGAAGATTGGATTCTTCCCATAATCCAAAAAGACATGATCTATAAAAAAATCCATCTTTCAATTAACAAGCAAATACGTGTGTGAAATGACGGAAGGAGATCTGGAGATAAAGGATTTTGAGTATGACTTTGGGTTAGTTAATCTCATTAATTGGAAAAATATCCTTAAGCATAACAAAAATAGAAAATATAGGTATATCCATGTCAGAAATGTCTAAGTTCAAATTACTCCATTACAATATTATGGTAAAGATATTGATCTTTATGCTTTACTCTGTGATATTAGGCATACTAAACTTAATAATCAAACTATCACAGGGATAAAAACCAATTTATGCAATGGGTTAATAGGATTCAATTGCAGACCAGGAAATTATATTAGTCTAAAAGATGAATAGGCTAAAAATTTCATATCCTTTAAAGATAAAAACAGTTTGGATGGACATGAAAAGAGGAGGATATCCATTAAGAATATTCTAAAAAATTATTTATGAATTAGATAATACAATAGACCCAAACATTAAGGTAACAATGATAGAAGTAGAAAAATTTGAAAGTTCTTACCCTATGCAAAAGATCCAGAGAATTAAGTCCAATCCTCAGGATATAAAAATTAATCGTTCATGGATATCTACCTTCACCAACCGTACAAAGATCAATAAGAAAAATATAATAAAAATCAATTAGGAAGGTAAAATCACCATTAAAGCCCAATTAATTAAGAAACATGAGTACAAGATCAGAGTGACGAGAAGGATCTTCATCAGTTAAAGAAGAGTTTAAAGAAGATGATATAATAAGCATGACCAGTAAAATGAGTATAATGAGTTTTGAACTCGCAAGACATAGTGTAGACTAAGTTATGAGTCTAAATAGAAAAGTCGTTGGGTACAAAATAAGAATTGTTAGTGAACCAATCTATCAAGATGAATTAGTAAAATCATGACTATGGAGATTTGCTATGAGGCTACCAATAAAAACCATAATAGCATCTATATCCCGATAAAAGTCTATTTAAAGGGATATAATAAGTATGAGTTGCGCACCTAGATAGATAATAGCTGTTCTGTATGCTTTGGAAAAATATCATTGTTTCCAGAATTTATATGTAAAAGAGCTAAAAATCCCTTACGAGTAAGGATAGCTGATAATAGCATTATGAGTCACAATGAAGCCATAGAAGGATTATCCTTAGAATTAGGAGGAGTTCAATGCATTATACTAGTTCTATGGGCTACTGATCAACCCTCTCATGATATGATTACTGAAAATAATTTTCACAGATTATATTCTCTATGCACACAGACTATAAATCAAATAATATTCACAATCAAAGGTTACTCAGTTCCTATTGAAAAATTAAGCAAGGCTTATATCCATTAGAAAATTGAATTTATATGTAGCCAGCGTGGTGAGAAGGTAATGCTAGCACAACGAGAGGTAGCACTGACATCTCATTACTTGAGTTTCCTATTAAAGAACATATTGTCAAACAATAAGAAAAATTATATAAATAACTCTACTCTGATAATCCACTAAAGTCTTGGGATAATAATAAAACATTTGCTAAAATCACTCTATTCAACCCCAACACTATTATCCAAGTCAAACAAATGGTGTATACACTCCGGGATATCCAGGAATTTGATAAATAAATCAAAGAACTTCTGGATAAAGGGCTAATCAGAAACAACAAAAGTTCTTACACCACTCTTGCTTTCATGGTAAGAAATCATGCTGAGGAAAAAAGGCGTAAGGCTAGAATGACAATCAATTACAAAAAGCTTAACGATAATACTTTCTTTGATGGTTACTATATTCCTAACAAAACAGTCCTTTTCAACCAAATTCAAGGAGTCTCTTGGTTCTCGAAAATGGATTAAAAAAGTGGTTATTGGCGGATAAAAACAGATGAGGAAGGTATTCCTTTAACTGCATTTAGTGCCCCACAAGAACATTATAAGTAGATAATAATGTCATTTGGTCTTAAAAATGCACCCCAAATATTCAAGAGAAAAATGGATAACATCTTCAAAAACCTTATTCATTATTGTTTAGTTTACATTATTGATGTCCTTATCTTTTCCAAAACTATAGAATAGCACAAAGATCATGTCTTAGTTGTCATGCATTGACCATGGTATTATACTTCGTAAGAACAAGTGCATTTTTGCAGAACAAGAGATTGAGTTTTTAGGCCTAGAGATAAAAACTAGATAGATCATTCTACAAAAACATATTCGAGAAAAAATTGAAAATTTTTCTAAAAAGATTGAAGATAGGAAGCAGCTGATGCCTTACTTATACTTCAGATTTTGTAAAAGACTTGGCTAAACTAAGAAAGCCATTGCAGCAAAAATTTAAGAAAGATGTGAGATGGATATAGACCACTAATGATTCAAAGATTGTCCAAAATTTCAAAAAAATATGTAAAAATCTTCCTGTTCTTAATTTACTTAATAAAGTAGATGAATTAATTCTTGAAACAGATGCCAGCAATGAGCACTGGAGGTGTCGTACTCAAAATCAAAGAAGGAGAAAAACTTTACAAATATTGCAGTGGAAGTTTTAATAATGCAGAATGCAACTATCACACGATGGATAAGGAAATCTTTGTAGTCATAAGGGGAATTGAAAAGTTCTTAATCTTTTTAGCTTCAAAACCTTTTCTTATTCGAACTGATTACAGAGGGATACTTGGTTTTGTGAAAAAACATTTATCAAATATGTAAGTACAAGGGCGATTCCTGCATTGGTAATTATGGCTTAACCAGTTTTCCTTTTCTATTGAACATATACAGAGATTGAAGAACTCTCTGTCAAATAGTTTAACTCAAAAACTCGCCAATGGTGATCATCAAAGCCGACCTCCTTCCAAAAAAGGAGGAAATCTACAATGAGACATCGTTCATACTAGAATAGGTTTCTCCTTCTAGTAAAGTCCTCATTAATAACCTAGAATTCCATATAAAAGGTAGATTATGCTTTGGTGTACTTCCTTCTACCTACCTAATAGCCCAAAGATTTTTCCCTTCTAGAGATACAAGTTAATTACCTTAGATGTCCTTATGATATCTAAGAAAAAATAAGCTCTCATGTTCAAGAAGAATGGTTCAATGAGTGGTATGCAGTCTAGATCGATTATTATCATAACTATTCTTATGATATTTGAGAGTCTTGGAGCACAATAATCTATTTTTCCGATAATTCCAAAGTTGGTGGTGTTAGTTTCGCAGCCAACTCGATCTCTCCAAATGACCCTCTCATTAAAGCCTAGGAACACAGGATGATAGTGTACTTTATGGAAATCCCAAATCTAAAATTTTCATTTTTCTCAACATTAACTAAATTCCAACGATGCGTGTTCAAGAGGATTCATTGGATTCTTACATTTCCTGAAGGTCCAATAAAAATCCCATATAGCAAACCTCTTTACTTGGAGGTACATTGTGCACTAATCGAATATAAAAATGAAAAAGTCAAACCAATCCATTATCTTGTCCAGATCGTTGATTACAACGACCCCTATGATCAGCAATAAGACTGGCTTCCAGCATGAGGAGGATTTGTTACTGATCCCACTGTAGCAAGAGCCATCGGATTTTACAACATTTATCATCAAACTTGGGCATTAATTGAAGAAGGGATAACGATAATATATTGTGGAAATACTACTTTCGCTTATGATAATGAGTTTAAAGAACACATAAAGGTGGAAGGAGCAGTCTCAAAAGATATCTTTGATTATCTCTTTGATGTCGGAGTTGGAAAATTCTTATCAGAAAAAGAAAAGAAATATCTTTTGGAATTATTTGAGAAATAGGATCTTGAGCATCTTCAATAAGATGAAGGTTTTGATGATTATCCACATAGTGATGATCTAGAAGATATAATTGGAGATGAAGGCATATAGAATCTTAATAATGATGACTAGTCTTGTCATCATTAAAGGCTCAGAAAAGTAGTTGCCTTGTGCTATTTTGATAAGTGTTGGGTGTATAAAATAAAACGGTGTACTATAGTCATCAATTTGTATTGTAGCCATGTGAAAAGTCCTTATGTACTATAGCCATATGAAAATTAATATGTACTGTAGCCATTAGGGCATCTTATGTACCCCAAGCATCTATAAAAGAAGAGGTTGAGTGCTGAGAAGGGACACAGTCATTTAGGCATTCTTGAGCAAAAGAGAAGTTGAGATTCTTCATTTCTCTATGAGCAAACATCTCTAATGATCTTAGCTTAAGCCCCTCTTCAAACTTTCCATTGTAATATTTCCACTTTTAAGCTTTCAATAAAGAAGTTTCCCAGTAGGGAACGTTATTCAATTGAACCTTTTGTCTTAAATATCATAATTTCTTGATTAAAGTTCTATTATCCTTAAAAAAGATTAAAAACTTGATTAGTGACTATGGTCTGAGGTAGAAAACAAAACAGATCTGTGCTGGGCCTGATCTAAGGAAGGAGGGGTTGAGATTAGCAACCTCTGTAAACCATAAGCTAGAGGAACGCAGGAGTCCAGCACTGACTAAGTTCAGGTAATGGTCGAAACTCTCTAATTAAGTTTAATTATTTTTGCCAAGCATGATGGACGTTTAATCACAGAAAATATAATATTTGAGATATAAGTAGTAGATTGTGATAACTAGTACCATTAAAGTCATTATAAGAAATCTAAACACAAATATAAGCCTAGTTTTGTAAAACAGTCCAAAACTTCGAAGTATTTGCATTTGGAGCCCTTTCAGGACCTGAAAATAAATATTTAGGACCTAGAAATCAGATAACCCAAAGTTTTGTAGTCCAAAAACCATTTGCACTAAACTATGTAGTCCCGTAAATATTTTTCTAAAATCGTGAGATCAGAAAACTATTTCACCAAACCTCAAGGGACCAAAAAGCAATTTATTCGATTTTATCCACTCAAAAAGTGGCTTTTTGCTAATGAAATTAGGCACAATGATGCTAGTTAACCTAATTCAATTGCATCAAAATTTTCGGGCCATAATTTGAGCCCAAAATGAATTGGACCACAATTCGGGCCCAAATGAATTGGGTTAAACTTGATGAATTTGGGCCCAAATTTTTGCATGATTAAAAATTAAATTTTTGTGACATTATGAAAAATAATTTATCACCTAGTCATATTTATCGGAACAATATCGATTCACCCGAAATTATTACAGTAAATAAAACTCGAATTGCAAAGTGATGCCCAAAATGAATTCTCCCAACTGGGATAATTAAATGAGATAAACAAATATGAAAAATTAATAATATGGATTAATTAGATAAATAAACATTATTTAGAGTCGGGCTATTACAAAGTTAGACATTCGACTCGACATGGACATCGCTCACAAGTTGAAGGTGAGCATCGTATGGTATCTAGGGGACAACTACCAAAGAAGAAGATACAAGCTGCTCATTTTAGATCTCTTTTTTTTTTAAAAGCGCATCGATGTCTTGAAGTCCTTTGCTACTAGAGAAAAGCAAGTCTTTGATTGGGCTTTTCTTCCATTGGATGAAGTTCATTACGACAAGTAATCATGAACTTCATTTTATTTTTATGATTTTATATTTATTTATTATTATATGTTTTTAACTTTTGTCATTTTTAATGGTTTGTGCTTTTTCTTTTTCTAGTGAGCTATTATTTGTTGATGCAAATTTCAACATCACTAGATCGATAATTAGAAGTCTTGTTGTGGAGATCAATTGCATCCTAGTTTTGTTGACCTATTCATTTACTTGTTGAATAATTCAGAAAAGCTGAAGGATCCTCAATCATCATCATCATCAAGGTTCTTTTTTTCTTGTAATGCATATGTAAGTAATTTTTGCTTTTATATTAGCTTAAATATTAAATGACATCTTCCTTTTTCTCTCAACTTCTTTTTGATTTTTAATAATGTAGACTAAACTATTAGATGGGTTGCTGAATTTTCTGTGCATAAGTATAAAAAGTTCAAGAATGTTTTGGACAATGAAATTCAAATTATTTGCCAGCTTGATTTTTTGAACTCAAAGCTGATCAGATCTTACAACAATACTATTCTTGTCTTTATGACGATTAGTTATTCGAAGTGCAAATATTTTATGCCCCCTCACTCAATCATTACACAACCAAAATGCAGAAGTCCTGTGGGATTTCTTCATCAATTGTCCTTCTCTCTTGAATTTTCTTTCTAATTATTCATCACACTTTTCACATTCGTTTACAAGGTGCAATTGTTTCTGGACATAATTCTGAGTTACATATGAATTTGCGTGATCATGCATGGCTAGTATAAAATTTGCATAATGACAAGGGAAGAGAGATTATTACTAGTAAGTCCTCTAAGTGTCCTTATTTATATTACTACTACTAGGTAGAATATTGGAAGTGAATAAACTATAACTTCTGACTTTGATGTGCAAAAAGAGTCATGCTCGGTTCCTCATCCAACAATTAGTGTACCATATCATGTATGGCTGAAAAGGACCTTTGCATTATTAATGATGCTATTTAAACATGACTATCGTCAATAGTCTTATAAAAAACTACATACACCTAATGGGAAAATTCCAAAATTTTTAGTGAATCTTTAGACACAATCAAGCTATGATCCTAAGGTTTTTTAGAAAGCATCATTCTCACTTGTATTTTTTGAATATGTAGTAGACATGCTATTTGATTGCTATTTATACGTATATAGTATCACTCTTATCTCTCTTTATAGACACACAAGTTGTCATATAAGAAAAACAAGGTAGATAATAATTTTTAATGCAAAATTGTGAATATGCTTATATGTAATAACCCAACCCTTATTTATTTAATTAATTATATCTATTTATTTAATAATCATGTTTATTGACTTAATCACTCATGGTTATTTGTTTAATCAAATCATGTTTATTAATTCAATTACATTCAATTTATATATTTACCGAACTACCTTATGTCATTTAAATTTTTCGCTTTCATTTATCGTATTTAATCATTCCGATTGGGGGATATTTCATTTGGGTCCCATTTTGTGATTTAAGTTTCATTGATTGTTAATTCCAATTTTGTTGATTGATTAAATATCGGGTGAATCGATAATAGGCCTCGATAATTATTTTTTAAGATATTATTATTATTATTATTATTATTATTATTATTATTATTATTATTATTATAACTTCGCAAAAAATTTAATTTCAAGCAACGAAAATTCAATCGCATACGGTTTACTTCCATTTTCGGGCCCAAACTATATAAGCCAATCATAGCCCAACAAGCTTGCATAGTTAACCATGATTTAAATTTAACCATAGTTAGCAAAAAGTCATTTTATGAGAGAACAAAGCCTAGTCAAGTAAACTTCAAGCTATTTTAGCCAAACAAAACACACACACACGCGCGCGCATCTCTCTCTCCCCCTTCTCTCCTCCATACCCACGGCTCCCCCCTTCCCTCTTTGCTAGCTACTGTTTGGCCACCCAACCACCAATAGAACAGCCCCCTCTAGCCACCCTAGCCACCACCTACATCCCCTCAAGCATCAAACCTCACATATATTCCTTTTTCTTCAAGCAAAGTAAGTAAACTGTAATGCCCCAAATGTATATAAATCACTGTTTGCGTTTCTTGTATTAGTTTTCCTAATTAGATATAATAACCCAGATGATCAGGTGTTACCGCCGTCCAATAAAGACAATACTTTGCTTGTACATGATAAACTTAGTCATAATAATCAATGTTTACCATCAAAGGCATTTATACCATCACAACCCATTAGACCATCTAGATAAATATAAAAACTGTTCTAACATCAGAATCATTCAAACATCTCAAGGATTATACCAAAATATAGAATTCTGATAAAAATATACAGTTTCCACACTAAAATATATCACAATACGGTGTTATAAACATCTTAATGATAATACACCACCATTCTATATAGACTTCCTAGTTCACTTATCATCTTCAGCTGTCCTGCCTTCCTGAGGGCGATTCACTAAACACTTTCCTAAAACGAAACATAAAAACATTTCGAACTGTGAGCCGAAGCTCAGTACATGCATTCCTGCATTGTTAAACGTTCGTAGAAAAATTAGTTGGGCCCATCTTGTAATTCATTTTTAATTAAAAACAAGGAACGAGATAAATATAAAACTGTATTGTCAATTATTGTCTGATAGTGAACCCCTAATAACTGTTACGATCTAAAGATAGGTGTACACCGGCCAAGCCGATTGGGACCTGACCTAAAGCCGCCCAGGTGACTGAAGGGCTTTGCCCTGTAAT
>NCQV01084406.1:7549-20873 GCA_002740545.1 Lophocereus schottii
CTTTAGGGTGATCTTTTGTCCCGGACAATCTATTTGAGCTTGATACTTAGCTAACCAATCCATGCCCAAGATAACCCCAGAGTTAGTTAGCTCAAACTCGTGTAAGTCTGCTAAGAACTCGTTCTCATACATTCTAAGAGGTCAATCCTCGTATAACTCCTCACACATCACGGGAGAATCATAGATAGCAATGAAGATTTGCAGGTGGGAACTAGTCCTAATGACTCAAACAGTTTAACATAAATAAAGGAGTGTGTGGCACCCGAATCAAAGAAAACATATACCGACTGACTTAGATTTGCATCACATAAACTCTACCCCCATTGTTCCGAGGCAGTTGTTTGGGAGGTCGACCCTGGACCTATTGAGGTGCCCGGTTCTGCTAGGTGGTTTAGCCGCCTAGCCACTCCTATTCTGATATGGTTGCTGGGGTCACTGTCCTTGTCCTTATCCCTATTCTTGGCCTTGTCCTTGTCCTTGATCGGTAGGAGGTGGAGGGAGCGAGTAGTCCCGAACTTGGTGTTGAGGGCTTTCACAGCGGAAACACCTCTTGACTGATCAACATTCCTTAGCATAGTGCCCTAACTTTCCACAGGCATTGCAGATTACCTTAAGCCATGCGTAGGGGTGCTGGCCTCGACGAGTATTATTGTTCGAGTACTGATTCTCAGCAGGTCGATGGTATTGCTCTTGCGCTTAAAAGTTGCCTCGGTTATCCCCCTTTCTCTTAGTTCCCTGCTACTCATTGAAATAGTTACTCCGCTCATTCATTGCCCTTTCTACGTTGACCGCAGTGTCATATAGGTCAACGTAGAAGGTTTACTAATGTATTGACATCCTCTCCTTGATGGTGGGGTTTAGCCTGGCCTCAAACTGGTTCATCTTCAGCCTTTCGTCAGCTACGAAGGCAAGGGTAAATCATGAGAGCTCTATAAATTTTGAGGCATCCTTAAGTTTGCCCATGCTGCCTTACTGTAATTGTATGAATTCGCCTTCCTTCACCTTCTGGAGGGAGATGGGGTAAAAATAATCATTAATCATTTCCTTGAACTTGTTCTAACCAAACCCAGGCTCGTATTGTTTTTCCCTCACTGTGGCCCACCATAGGTCGGCCTTATCCTTCAGGTAAAATACAGCAAAACCCACTTTCCACTCCTCGGGGCATTGGAGTGCATCAAACAGTTTCTCTATGCCCTCAAAAATCTTCCTTGACTGCATGGGTGCTATAACAAATGGGTAGGTGGTGGCTCACAAATCTCTTGAACACGTAAGAATTATCTTCCTTGACCCTCTTCTCCCGG
This sequence comes from Lophocereus schottii, assembly GCA_002740545.1. NCBI lineage: Eukaryota > Viridiplantae > Streptophyta > Magnoliopsida > Caryophyllales > Cactaceae > Lophocereus > Lophocereus schottii. The sequence continues at coordinate 8,851 of NCQV01084406.1, forward strand.
ACCTCCATTAACTTTTGTAGTTGTTCGGTCTGAAGCCATAATTGCTTCCCTTGCTTTTGCAGCAGCTCTAGTAGTCGCATGCTGGTAAGGTCCGCTCCAGCAGGCGGATTGGTCTTGTCTACCTGACTCCAAGACCTGTTCCTGTTCCAAGGGTGTAGGGCATCTAGCCGCTCGCTGAAGCTTGACATAGGAATGTCTGCGTTCACAGGGACCTTCGTAACAAGGGGTCAAGTTTGGGATTCATCATTATTGTTTCCTACCATCCTGTTTGGTAAACAAGTTGGGTTTAGCTCCTCTCCTAATAGTTCACTTCCTAGCATGCTACTAGGCTTTAATATGCACCACATACTAATGGATCATACAAGATTTGATCGTTGTTCGATCACAGCACATTAACACACCCACATAGTACAACCACTACACCACATGCTCATGCATCTTACATTATATAGGCATTACGTTCACGTGATTCACACGCTGTATGAACGTTGGTATTCAGATAATCCAAAAGATTTTATTGCATAAAATTTGAAAATCATAAGTGGTTCACACTAGTAATTTCCATTGCATCATAATTGAAATTTTTATTAGCCTGCAACCACTTCACAACATTAACGAAAAGAAACTAAACAAGATAGCCCTGGGAAACATCACTCTTAAGCAACTATTAACGTCTACTGGTCAGGGGCATCCCATAGACAAGTACCCCTACACATTCTACCACACCTGCCTTGCTTCCAGTGGGGACCTCAGGCTCAAGTTGCTCCTCATATTAGCCTTCTTCCTGGTCTTTCTCCATCAATTGTTCCTCCTACAGGTCTGCACCCTCTAAGGGGTCCTCCTCGGGTTCTTTATCCTCTAAAGGCTCTTCCTCAGGATCTCCCAAGGGGTGTTCTCCCTCTATGGTGTCCTCCTCATGCTCACTCTCCTCCAAAGGTTCCTCCATGGGGTCTTCCTCTGGATCTTCCTCAGGATCTTCCTCCTCCATAGGGTCGTCTTCGGGTTCATGCTCAGCTAAGGGTTGCTCACCCTCTGGGTCTTCCTCAGGTTCATATTTAACTGAAGGTGCATCTCCAGGGTTTCCCTCCACAATGGGTTCTTCCTCCAGCTCATCCTCACCGCCTTTAAGCTCATTATCCCCAACGGACTCATCATCTTCGGTGTCCTCCTCTGCGGGTGGGGGTGGGGTGTCATCCTCAGTGCCAGAGGTAGGAGGCTCATTATAGGGAACTATGTCTCTAGGGTAGTCCACCAATCCATCCATAGTCATCCCCATAGGCTCCCACTTACACAGACAGCATCCTCCAGCAAAGTGAAATGGCCTGTCCCTAGGGTTTACTTCCCCTATAAGGCCACTGTGGGTCAGGAAGAAGGGTCTTAATGTAGAACAGGGCTTGATTGTGGTCAAACCTCGAGTAATCATTTAGAATTTCAGTCAGTCCCTCCTGCAGAAAAGTGTGGATCTGCCCTAAGTGGCTTTCTAAGTTGACTCCGTGCAGCTTCCCCATCCTCTCACAACAACAGTGCCACGCCATACATCTACAGTGGCAGGTCTGGTTTATCCTACACATTAGTAGGCTCACATCAGTTCCACGGTAATAGGAAGATAATCAAACATATGCAAATGTGCTCCCTTCCCTTCCCTACGCTCACACTTCGAGTAGTCCTTAGGTCTACCAGTTTTAGTTTTTAGCCTCTTACAATATTTTAGGCGAGCCTTCAGGTCAGTTAATCTAAGCTCTGATACCACTTTATAACACCCCGGGCTTCTAATTTCATTTCTTTATTACTAATCCTTATCCTATGTGGCAGCGAAACCTGAATTGGGGCGTTACCGCTGTATTTCCTTCTTAGAAATATCAGACTGGATATCGAGAGCGATTAATACGACATTCCTTAATAGCACTTCAACTTTAGTAAAGGGTTTAACTTTGATGTCACAACTAATTTAAAACAGCTGTTAACAATGTCTTTGTTTTAAGAAAAACTATTAAGCTTGCATCTTCTTCAATTCAGGCATCGGGGCGTCGCTCTACTTTCAGTCCTCCAATCCCATGCACAACTAAATCACCTGAAAACAAAACATTTTATAAAAGTGAGATAAACTCAGTAAACAATCACCCCTAACAGTCAACTATGCACATAAATTCATTTTGAAAACATTTTAAGGGGTAGGGGCACCAGCAAGACTTCCAAGATACGCTTCTCATTAACATAATCTTTTATGGTTACCAGACCTCAGTGATGTGCATTTATAAAATATGATCCAGATCACGATGGACAGATTTAAGGTGAGAGATCCCACTGGGTCTCAAAGCCTTCGCTTAGGTTCAACACAGCTGTTTAACTCGATCCTGTTCTACCGCTTACTATGGCGGTGACCGCTTAACCCTTTCCTGACCTATCATCACTAGAGATGGTTACCGCTAACCTGACTCATGTCGTAGAAGGGCACGTGGCTACTCACATACATGCACTAGTTTTCCGTGAAAAGCTAATGGCCTTCAATCCACATGGTCAGATTAAATCTCACCCAGCTCAACCTTTACAGTTACTGTTACCCTTCTTTTTATTAAAGATCGATTTAACATGAATGGTCCATGCAGTCTGAACCCATTTCCCCAAGGTCATCACTACGGCAATCAAATCATGATTTCCAACACAACATTACCATTCGCAATTCCTTAACATACCACATCATTCAAATTCTGTTACACAGCCACATTCAATTAACTCATGCTACTATTTCATTCAATCAGTAAATAAGGCAATTCTTACCATGTTCAAAGCACGCACGATTTCAAACAATTCGGGGAAGGGTTAGGGCATGATTGTTACCTGGATACCGTATAAAGTTATGGGCTCAGTTACTATCTCGAATTTACTGCTCTGCACCTGGGCTAACACGTAGCCCACACTCAATCCAAACTTAAATAGATTGTACCCCTACGCTTGGCATTACTTCCAAATTTTTTCTAGAAATTTACTCCTACTTTTAGGGCCCCTAATCTGAACCCTAACCAAGTTCCAAATTCGGCTAGAATCTGGGTCCTATTCTAGAACCCATAACTTCTGCCCCGAATGCCCATATTTTAATTTCTAGCCCAATACATAAAGTTTGGTTGGTGCTCTACACTTATCATATTTAGGGTTTCATCCGATTCTAGCCTGAACTATGCTATTTTCTTATTTCTTTCAGTGGTGTCACTGACTGTCTTGGTCTGGACAGTCCGTGGTGACTTGATTATAACTTGGACCATGCTACCCCAATTCACTTGATTCAAAATTAAAGGTATGTGGAACAACCTGACACATCCATCCTAAGAGTTTCATGATTTTTGGCAAACTAACCCGTCCTGAGCAAATTCCCAAAGTTAATGTTAGTGTAGCCCTATCTCCAAACTAGCAAGTTCTACCCCAATTTCCTAACTCGGATTTCCAACCTCATAACTTTAACACCTGATATCCAAAATTTGACTTCTTGTCGATCACAGAAAGATGTGCTTGTCTACTATAACTTTAAGTTTAGTGATTTTGCTATTTCCTACTATAGCTAGATTAAAAATCTTAAAACATGCCAACTATTTCTGACCATCCCAGTTTTGATTGTCTCTAGTAAATAGATCATAACTCAATCCATACAATTGAAATCCCTTGATTCAAAAGGCGTAGTGCAGAAGATGCCTCAGCCCATCTACCCTCCAATCTTTACGATTTTTAGACTAGTAGGTCAATAGGAATAAATTTTTAAAGTCCATCAATTTTTTGCCCTTAACCAGTGGCTTGTTCTCACTAATTTCAAACCCAAGATCCAATCTTTTCCCCTCAATATCCATGTCGCTAATCCTCGTGACAACCCAATGTTAAACTTAATGACCCTTCCCCTAACGCAAGTCATCCACGCGAAGGAAAAATCTAAAATTGGTATTAGGAATGCAAGAAAAACGTTGCACACTCACTTTGATGTGATTTCGAAGAAGAAACGATTGAACCGTCACACTTTTGAGGTCGCAAATCTGAAAAATCTATAAATTCAAATCAAACGCCTTATACTTAAAATCTCACATCAAAATAATGAGTTTAGGTGGAAAATACAAGAGAACCCAATATATATATATTTTTGTATGTGGTGCATGGTGAACCGCGATTACCACCAAGGGGACCACCGGTGATGTGGTGGTCGATGGTGGTCAAGGTGCTTGAGAGGGAGAGAGAAAGAGACGAGAGGGAGAGAGAGAGAAGAGAGAGAACGAGAGGGGGAGAGAGAGAGAAGCGAGGGAATGCGCGAAAGAGAGTGAGAGATGGCATAGGGGAGGGGGAAGAACTCAGTTAGGGTTTTAGGGGGGAGAAGCCGGGTCATGGGGAATAATAAAGGAAACAAAAAAAGAAAAAAAAAGGGAAAGAAAATAAACAGGGAAGGAAAATAAAATATACTCTAGGGTTTGATTTGGGTAAATTTGGAAGTGAAAAATTGAATTTCAAAACAATGTAGATAGAAGGGAAAAATAAATGGGCGAAGTAAATAGTTGAGTTATGAAGTAAATACGCAAATAATTAAATCGAGGAAAATAACAAAAATAGCCTTGATGAAAAATAAATAAATCTGTCATGCAAAACTTTTGAGAGAACCACAACCTGTCGTGAAAGAGATTTAGAACAACGTGGATTACGAAGGTTGGTCACGTCACGCCATCTCACAATTTAATTTTTCGGGGTTTTACAGGTATTGACTTGTATGTGATCAGTACAATACTAGACAATAACTTATACCATTTCTTGACCGGTATGACACATTTCGGTCGATATCAGGCAGTACAGTATATTTATGACATTGCTACTTACACAAAATCTAAAATATCTTAATTCATATTTGTCTTATGCATGTACTTATGCCATTTAAGGAAAAGAAATTGCTAGCCAATAAGATTTTCCTTTTGTACTATAAGATTTTCCTTTTCTATTCTTACTAGCTAAGATCCGCATGTTCCCAGGGATTAAGAAATAGTGGACAAATTAGTAGAAAAATTAGTTCCTGTGTCACATTTTTATAAACATTTGCTCCTAACAATTATATAGATAGCAATATAGTTCCTGATGTAGAGCTATAGCCTATCAAGAAATTTCTAAGACATTAGTTCACACATTTACATAATTACTTTACCCCGCAAGTGAAACAAGAGTGAAAATTATGAGAGATTGCTCTGTGCATGAGAACATGATGATACTTTGAAATTATCATTAGATAGTAATCATATCGAACTCAAGATATGGGGTAAGTAGTGAAAACATGATGGAAGCATAAGATTTGAAGAAAATAATTACATAGTACGTAATATGAAATGAAATCCCCAAGACTACAAAATGTTTAATTGAATGAATCACATGTTCAAGTGTAAACTATAATGAAAATAAGAATGGATTAAGGCAGATGGCATGGGAGTTAAGCAAAGGCAATGCTACATCGATTCTTCTTCAAGCTGTATTAAAAAAAAAATACTGATAATTAGAATTGAAACATATAAGCGCAGAGGTAGAATGAGATGTATATGCTTCTATTTTTGTTACCTAGGCAAATAACTATCATCACGATGACTCAAGAAAGAAACCTCTTTCTCCCAATCAACTGATGCAATAACATCGATAGAGGGTTCAATTTCACCTAATCGAGGAGGCTCCATGACAAATGCCCATGGCTTTTCTAGGTTATCGCCTAATATGGCATATAATGTAAGCTCAGCTTGTGCCTGCATATATTGCAATTTAAGTTTATTAATTTATGTAAACCCATAGTTATGAAACACCAATTAGAAAATACTACAATAATGAGATCACCATTGGTACATATCCACTTAAGATGTTGGAAGTATTACGAAAAAGAATTGCTATAACATCTTGAAGAACGGTAGAAGTTCGAGTGCCTGAGCTATCTTCTATATCAACTTTGAAGAAGAATCTAAAAGGAAGAAGAAGAGAATAGGGCAAACTATCAATTATATAATTGAGCACATCTTAACAATTTATAGGTTAAATGATACTGAAGGAATGCCACAAAATATATACCCTCGAGAAGTTGCATCTTGTGGATGTAGACAATGTACAATACGGTATATTGAGGTCAAACACATGATTAGAGGAACACAAATGGCAATCGGGGCAAGATGCATAGACAATTGGAAAGATACTTTCGACGTATGCAAAGATGGGATAATATGAAACGTACAATTGCACATATATTATAACACAATAAAGAAGTTGGATCAATAGTTGTCAAAACGGAGTATATATAAAGTAGTACAAGAAATCTAAAACAATATTACTAAGTAAATGACACATTATGCAATGGAGAGTATTCAGTTAGCGTGATTCGCCTAGCAATGAATGACCTGTATAAAGTAGGGATTCACAATCTTCTCTGGCATATAAAGTATATGCGGCGTTGAGCAAGTCCATCGTCAGCCCACCTAACACATGCATAAAATATGGTCGAATATAGTTATACATTTTAAATAAAATTTAGAAAATAATTGGTGATCACACATTATATTAACATGAACAAAATTATGGGATTGAATATATCATCCCTCAAACTCTGAAGTATGTTCGATGGGTGGATTAATCAATAATTTGCTTCTAGGTGTTGTAGATAGCGTAATTTCTAAGGAATATATTACGACATATGTTAATGTGGTAAGCGAAGGCAATGGGAAATGGAAGAGAAAATAGAATGTCAAATGCAATTGTTAGAAATGAGAAATAGCATACACATCTTTGCACCCTCTTACAAATAACCTAGATCTAAGCAGCACATTCTCAAATAAATAACAAATTACGGAAAAGATGGTTGCCTTTAATTTCAGCAAAATCTCCCATTAGGTGAGTTTCAATGCATTTAGCCTACAAAAGAAACAGTAACCTGGTAATATGATCTACTACGCAACATAAAATTTAAACATTAAGAAGAACATAACAAAAGAGTGAAGGTATTATTAGTCGGAAGCACATACTGCATATCACAAATAAGCACATATCGCTTCAGGGTTCTTACACGTGTCTTCTCAGTTTCGGAAACAACAACTACTAAACAAATGATGTCTGCACAATGCTTTTAATAAGAGGCATGTACAGGGGGTTGAATACTTCACAAAATCGCAACATACTATATTTACCTATTGTTTGTGCATTGGGTTGTAAATGCGCAAAGACATCAACAAAAGGAACAAATGGTAGAAGGTAGTGGCATGGGATTGCATTGTACTCATCAAGCAAATCCAGTAATTGAATCTTATGAGTGAAAAACAACTTCAGTTTATTGTCCACTATTTCTTTATCCTTAGGGGTGGCCGTACTCACTGAGAAACCGGAGAGGCGATGTACTTGACCAATTTTCAAAATAACCTTCCACCTATCGATTTCTTTGTCCATTATCACGCCTAAAATCTTGTTACGCTGTCAATGCATAAGAAACTATGTTATTAATAAATTTAAATAAATAGTGAAAGCCAAATAGTAGAGAAAATTGGAATGCTATAAAGACATCCTTACAAACGTTACGATTGCTATGTGCTTGGACACTTAGCATTCTGATCAACCGTACAAAAATGCATATAGATGTACTATAATAAGAGATGCTATTAATTGGCATACAATCAAATGAGAGATATGTCATCATGCCTGCAAAGGTACATAATCAAGTGGAAAACGTAAGTACAGTAATTGACAAAATATGTAGATTAACTTAACCATAGTGGCACATATAGACATAGAAGTATGTACTAAACCTAACATGTATGTAATCATATATAAACCAATAAAAAAACAGATGAGTATGATCTAACGCAGTAAACACATCATGATTGTGAAGGAAACAATAGTGACATAAATAACATCATTATTGTATGATTACAAAGGGACTAACCAAGCATCGGGAATGCCATTAAAAATTTCTCCATAGATAATATTTTTAGTTCTGTTGTAAGGCACATCCTTTTATTGCAAATTAAGAACTTTAGCCCTGAAGGAGAGGTGGCACGAGAGATTGCTATGTAAAGTTGGCTATGGTAGAACATAGGCTTTGGAAGATAAACTCCTACATATTATAATATTTGAGCTTGACTTTTATTAATTGTCATTGCAAAACCCAATTTTAGAGGGAATTGCCTCCTCTTTAGGGCAAATGGTGAGTCCTTAGCTGAAGGACTTAAGCCAACTCGTGGGATAGTCATTACTTGTCCAATATTTTTTCCAGTCAAGATTTTGGCTTGGACGACCTTACTACCAAGTCTTTCAATAATCAAGCGAGTGCCATTGCATAATCCAATTGATGGGTCAAGATTTCTCAGTAGAACAATAGGGACACTAAATTTCAACTGAGGTTCATGATTCGGGAATCCTGAAAAGTTCATACCATGTAGCATCTCTGGTGGATGAATATCATTAATCACGGAATCATTGCTAGTTGGTAGGAATGTGTCAGAACTCACGTATGTATGGCTACTACCGGGAACCATTAATAGAATCTTGAAATTTATTTCATCCACATCAGTGTTTAGGGGGGCCAATATACAACGGTCCTGAAAGTATGACTCGTTTCTGTATCTTTCCAATGAACTTGGATACACAAATTCAATCAACTTCGTAAGGCCGTTATTGTCATTCTTAATGAGAAATTATTTAGAATTCTCTATCCAATCCAGTTCACCACCGCCTAAAAATGAGTATCCTTGCACACGACCAGTACCAACATTCCATTCTGCAAAACTTCGCAACCGCTCATGTTCATTGTCACTTAAATTTGAACACATAAGCCGCATGTTAGTTCTAAGATGTTGAATATTGGAGTAAGACTAAAATTTTGCCCCTGATATTAAAGACGCGATGATATCTGTTCTACTTCCTTTTGTAACAACAGGAAGTTTTACGTAAAATCACCTTCAAAAATGACTATTTTTTCACCAAATATTTGGTTTCGATTGCATAGATGTCGTAAAAGACTGCTCAACTGCTTCTACCATGTAGCGATCCACCATGAGATCCTCATCCTATATGATAAGTGATGTTTCCCTAATTAGCTCTGCTAATTGAGATTGTTTAGGAATAGAGCATGTAGATGTCTTATCTGCATCAATTAGTATCTTAAAAATCGAATGAGCTGTTTTCGCAAAAGGTAATAATAATACAACTATACCGGAGGATGCCACGGATAGCACTATCAAGCCTTTTGACCTAAAATGTGTTACGATTGCTTTCCAAAGATATGTTTTCCCAGTTCCCCTACTGCCATAAATAAAAAAGCACCCTCCTTCTCAATGTTCATCTGCATGAATAATGGATTGGAAAACTCACATTTGATCTGAATTCAATGTTGGTAGCAACATATCAAGGTTATGTTTCTCTTGTTCCTAATCATAATCAAGTTGTTCACTGATAAGTTTGTTACCAAGTTGATGCAGCAGATTAGGTGAAGGCAAAGGCATTGGAGGGTAGTCCCTTAATGATCTACCATTCTTATTCAAAATCATCTCAATTTCATAAAGTCCAAGGTTCTGTCATTGTTCCACAGTAATCTATAAACTATGATCTATGAGATCTCTTTGTATTCATCTTTGTAAATCATCAGTAAGGTCTTCCTAATCCTGTTACCACGAGCAATGGGGCTTAGACACTTCTGTGAACATAAGCGTTGAACAGAACATACTTCGAAGTTCAGCCTCTGTTGGCCATAATGATGCTTCTGCTAGTGCCTCATGCCACTCATTAGCATCATCAACCATCCCTCGTGCCAAGTAAGCTTTCTTAAAAGTTGAATATAACATTCTACTGATAGTTCTTAAATCCTCATATGACGTAGCTCCATGAATAATGTGCAACAACATGCAGATAGTATCTCTCCCCCACGTTTGGGTGAGCATAGGGTAGTCGACCGATGCATACCCTTTGTTTTATGTTAGTCCATTTTCTCAGTCCTTTATTCTAGACACAATCAGATGGGAATGTTGCACAAGTGTAACGTCTTGCTTGCGCATCTTCAATATTCGCAATGAACCAACCTATAACCATGGTAACCCTCGGTGCTCTTTCTTCAAAAACCCTATGAAGTTGGTCACGATCATTGAATATAACATATTATTGTCCCGGCAAGTGGTATTGCAATAGTTCAAGATATGGATAATGTTGTGTGATGTCAAATTCAAATATTCTCTAAACAGCATCCACTGGTCAGATATAATGACAATCCTAGTATTGTTTAATTTTGTTGACGTCTTCATAGTTAGAAGGACCAATTCTATGTTCAGGATTCTGGACATTATCTTCAATGACTACGGTTGCTCTACCAACTTCCTTATGCATGTATTTGTGAAGATACTTAATAACCTTCTTTTGTGCACACCGCTCAATATTAATATGTGCATCATATTTGACACACAGATCACGGTTATATGGTATTACCCATCTATTGTCTGTTCTCTTACCAAGAATAGTTATACTTCAACCATCATCCCGCACTCATATTTCACAAAATCATTTTCTTCAACAATGGTTTTATCAGAAAAACTCTTAGGTAATGCTTTTTGCACGTGCTACCATCCATGTATGGAGCATACGGGATGTGAGTGCCATGTGAACCATGTATCATATGTCTTGCGATGGTTTTGAATGGAAGGGGGGTCAACGTCTTCATCAAGGAGTTCTGCGCATATAACACGATCGATATCTTTGGCACATGTGGGCTTGTCTTCACTTACAAGTGTTAATAATATATCGACATATGGTAATCCCCGTTTCTGGAATTCAATAATATGTATATCTATATACATATGCAACATAAAAGTTTAGGTTATGGGGAGTAAAATAAATGATTATGAACAATGTAAGATTGAGAGATTAAAATTTATAAAATACATGACATAGTTAGATAACAGCATTACCTATAATAACTGTGTTGAAAAGATTTCTCTCTTTTTAGTCTCGTTTTATCTCTTTCAGCCTAAAGTGAAATACTCGAGCAACAATGTCTCGTCAGTAATTCGCATATGGGCCTAGTTGTTGTGATAAAGCTTCTTGGATTTTCGGCCAATTAGGGTTACAGATGAATGTGATAAAATAAAAAATCTGGATAGCCTATTTGATTGTAGATAGCCATTGCGTCTAAAAAGTATTGTCTTATGTGGCATGGCCCACCTGTGAATGATGCCGATAATATTAATCTTCTCCCCACTGCATGAGCATCATTTTCACCAGCAGTAATAGCATCTTGCAAGCTGTTGTATAATTTTGCTCGCAGTGTACTTTGGTGATGCTTGATATGTAGTAACTTCCAAGCCTCAATCGTAACATAACAATCAATAATAAATTGAAGGAACAACCTACCGCACCAAAGCAGAATGCTCCCTTCATCAAGCCTATATTATATGAGGAATGCATAAAATTCTCTCATTGCTACTATTGCTCGATTAGTGCTTGATCCCCCCGCACATGGAATGTAAGTTGTCCAACCATCCATTTCATATGGAAAAAGAAGTGGGTATTGAAAAGGCATATATGATGGTTGGGTTTCAAATACTCACAGTAAATTTCTGCCTATTTTTCGAACAATAATATCTCGGTGCTCTTCACTCCCAACATTACCACCGACTATGAGAGTTACAACTTCATCTGTAGTGGGTAATTTATATTATCTTCCAGGACGTGCTTTAATAATGCGAATGTTTAAATTAATTACATTATCTGCCTTGAAGATATCATATGCATTGCGAAAAACTTTCACATAAGGGTTCACAGAATCTAGCATACGTTGTAAGGCTTGTAATTTTCCTTATCAACTCCACATCCACTTTGTTGATTATTTAAAGCCATGCATCGATTTCGCACTTGGTCATGTGTGTCATAGATGTATACGTGAGCAAATTTGGGTCGCTATCTTTGTGTAGGCAGGAATGATCCAATTTAGTGGTAATTGTTTCCACTTATTCTAAAGGAGTGAGGACCATGCCCATTCATCATAGAGTGATCGATAGCCGCACCCA
>NCQV01084419.1:0-10409 GCA_002740545.1 Lophocereus schottii
AGTTAGTCGATATATTTGGCGTCTAATGCCTGTTTTTAGTTTGGTGTGATTGTGCTTTATATATGTAATCAGTGGTAGTTTTTGTAGTTTTTGATGTTAATATTTAGTTTTGTTTAGTAGTTCATTTAGTTTTCTTTTTATTCTAGGTTGCATTTTAGTTTTTGGTCTATTTTTCTTTTTTTCCTTTTTTTAGTCTCTTTGCATTTTTAGTTTGCATTGTTATTAAGAGCATGCATAAAAACAAAAAAAAAATTAAAATTAAAATTAAAAGAGAAAAAAATCCTCCGATGATGATCGTTATAGATTTGGTAGACTTCTATGGTTTAGTTTGATCCTTTAATTCGCCCGAATTGTGCATAAAATGTTTGCTCAGAGTTTTCGAAATGATCTTTATGTTTTGACCACATGTTGAATGCAAGTTGATTTACCCCATGAGTCTTTACATGATTTTGGCATGCATTTACTAGTGAGTTTCGACCTCGGTAGATGTCCTGTGAGATTTTTGAGCTTTTAGAGGCTATTCATCATTTTAGTCTCATATTTTCTTTTATGTGTGACTCTTCCTTGACGTCATTTCTCTAGAACTTGCTTTGATTCTCATTTAAGATCACATTTCACATATGTATTTAGGCAACATGATTGAGGCATTTTTCTTTCTTTGATTTAGTGAAACCCACGACCAAATAGCCACCTTTATTGTGTATTGTATCCCTTGCTAGGGCCGCTTTGAGCTTTATATCCGTTTTTCTTGATTTAAACCTTCTGTTATAGCCCATGGGCAAATACTTGTCTTACCCTTAAGTCAAGACTAGGGGAGTGTTTCATTTTTTTGCATCAAGTATAATAGGGCGTTAGCAAGGTGGATTGTTGTCTTTTAGTGAATTTTGGCTGTTCGGTGCAGGGGTGTGAGATCTTAATAAATCCCTTGTTTGATTGTACAAAGTTTAGAGAAGAATTGAAATTTAAAGTTCGTTATGGATTCCCCCTTGGCTATCCTTATTGTGTAAAAAAAAATTAAAAAAAGAAAGAAAAGATCATGAAGAAAAAAAAAACAAAACAACAAAAAAAATAATCGAAAGAAAGTGTTAGCCTTGGTAGGATTGTAAAATATTTGTGATTTTCAACTTTTTCTCTTTTCAATTTGGGATTTAATTTGTGGATAAATTGTAATGGCTCAAGAAGGATGTAGTATGATGCATTAGAATTGTTTAGCTCTTAGTCTATGGCTTCTAGCTCCTCATTTCCAAAACATCTGTTCCCCTCTCACCTTTACCCATAGCCCCGTTACATCCCTATGAAAAGTCCTCATGATTGTCTAGTGTGTTTGCATTTTAGTGATGGCGAATTTGAAAGTCTTGTCAAGCTTATGGTAGATTTGAGTCCAAGGAACAAGAATTGAGAGAATCTTTATTATTATAAACACACGAGTGACGAGAGCCATATAGCTATAGTGAGGTTCTATCGGCCTTGCTAGCCTTACTTGTTTCATATGATTGAATGATTGTATTTAACGATTTGGGGAAGATTGATCTAAGTTTGACGTTTTGGTCTATCAAAAAGATTTTTACAAATTTCATTCCCTATTCTATTTGTTAATGATTTTTGTAGTTTTTTGTGCTACCTTTGGTTCAACTTTGGCATTTGAATGTACCTATATCTATCCTGAGGAGGTTATGCAAATTTTTGGTTTTGTATTGCTTGAGGATAAGCAACAGTTTAAGCATGGGGAGTTTGATAAGTGCTTAATGTATACATCATTTTAGGGTTGTTTTTCTACATTTTTAGGAAAATATTGTGCTTTAAGTTAATATTTATACTCCTATTCTAGATTTATGTTTGGATAGATTTTAAATCTTTTTACCCAGCATTTGACCATAAATAGATGTATTTTGACCTCTCCCATGGACACTCATGTGTTGCTACACACGTGGAGCAAGAAAAGAGCAGAAAGCCAGTTCTAGCCCAGACCACTATTCGACCGTGGTACCTGCTACGGACCTTGGTGAGCCTGTAACTACTGCGCCTTCGTCTTCCTTTGGCTGTGTGCCTAAGGTCAAGTGAGCCCCTTTATAAAAGGCCCTGTTCTGCAGCAGTAGAAGGCATCCTTGCACAACCAAAAGCATAGAGTTAACGTAGATTAGAGTTTTAGCCTAGTTTCATTCTTTCTCGAATTTCGTTGTTTCTAGTTTGATTTGTTTAGTTTTGGTTAGAAACCCTGAGTGTATGCGTTTGGTTTTCAAGGCCGTTTGAAGCCCTTGGTTGAAAGCCATCTCAATTAAGCATTTCTCTCAGATTTCGCCGGATTGTTGGTTAGTTTTTTTTTTTTTTTAAATCATGTATGAGTGGTTTTCTTTTGTCTAGGAATTTAGTAGTTTGTGAAAGTGTAGTTGGATCATATTTTAATTTATAGAATTGCACTTATTTTTATGATTGGTTTGATTTCATTTATCAAATAATTATATTGTCATGAGGGGATTTTTGGGCAAAATTTGCGTGCTAACTTGAAACAAACAAGTGAAAAATTGAAAGGTGACATTTGGTTATTGGACTGCTTGATTAGACCTAACGTGGAGTCGTCTGAAAAGAGAGATTTACATGTCAGGAGGACTAGGGAGTAATTAAAGATATTTAACTTGAATTAAGATAAATTAGTTTGACAGAACGACTTTTGCTTAGTTTAGGCAAATTTGATTGATTTCGAAAGAATATCAAATTTCTGGATAGATTATAATTCCTCGAGATTAACCAATTAGAGAAAAGTACATGTTGTTTTAATCTAATAACCTTTCATGACTACGGAATTCCTAAACATATTTTCTCTTTGATTGATTCAGAATAGCGAATTAAAAATAGTTAAATCAAAAGCAATTGAATTAGAATTTTGCTTGGTACATTCTGATAGGCAAGACTTAGTAAGTTACATTAGTTCCTGAGGAACGATATCTTTATCTATACTACGGTTACCCGTGCACTTGCGGTAGTCCCAATCACTATAGTTTTGAGTGGGATATGAAGGAGCTCATTAATATTCCTTAGATTCAATTTTACATCATTGTAAAACATTTAGAATTTAGTCAAGACTTCTTTACCTTTATAGGAGCTACCCTAGTTAGTATTCAAAGAGCTTAAAAGCTCTAGCACCAACCGATCATAAGTTGACATTTCAAGTTTGCAAAATCAAGCCAACCTAAATTCCTAAGCAACAATACCACATTATGAAACAATCCCAAAATCCTTAATGTGTCTTTATACCAATCCTTTAGCTCACTAATCAATCTAAAGTTAACAACTCAAATTTTTGTGTTGGCCCCTCATTCGAAAATTGAAGACCTCGATTACTTGGATGAAGCAATAATGGGTAAGCATCACATTAACCTTTGTTCTTGGGAATTAGATTGGATGAAGATGAGGCTTTTGATCACTTCTTATGAAGGTTGGACTCGACGGAAGGCTTTCCCACTCGTTTTTGACTCATTCTTGAAACATGTCGGGTGAATGAGTTGATGGATGCAACCCTTGGACCTAGAAAATCCGATTGAGTGCTTATAAAAATGAATCAATAATAAATTTGGGCAAGAGTTAAGCTTTCTCTCTATGCCACCTTCAATTGTAATAATGGTGGTTAGACTTCTTGAGAAAGAAAGTGGATAAGTAGGGATGGAGAATTTGAGTGATTTCTGGGAACAATTTTGTGAAAAATGGCTTAGGATGAAGAAAATTGAAGATTATGATGAAAAATTGAGGGGTTTTTTGTGAAGATCTATTTGAGATGAGGTGGGTTTATATTAGGTTGAAGAAGAAGAGAAGACAAAAGATGGACAAAAGAAGGAAAAAGTAGAATTTTTGTGACGGCAAATCTCTATTTGGAGGTTTGGGAAAAAATGGTATTTGCATGGTCATGCTGCTTGGTATGACTAGATCATGCTATATCTCTATCTATCTGAGCAAAATGGAGAACTTTGGCACACAAGTGCTACTTGGCATGCGCTCTTAGTGGTAAATTTCTATCTAATTCATTACACTTTCAAAGCTTTCTTTTGTCTCTCTTTTCTCTAGTTCTCTTCCTCATTTTTTTTCTTCTATCTTTTCTTCACTCTTTTCAAGTTCTCAACACTTTTTACTATTTATGCAATTTTCTCAATTTTGTTTCATATTTTTCCAAAATTCACACAACTAACACATATTCACATATATATAAGAAAATAGGGCTTTAAAAATTTAAGCTTAGGAAGGCTTAAGAGACTCTCAACATCCTCTTCACTTGTCATTTCTAAAAGGTGCTTTAACCTGTGATTGATCACTTTAAAATTGTAATCTTTATTGGGGTCCTTGATCTTAATAGCAGTGCGTGAATGCACTTAATAATAATAAAGGGACCATTCCATCTAAATCTAAGTTTTCCTAAAAATAAGTGAAGCTTATAGTCATACAGAAGAACCTTTTGCCTACAAGAGAACTCCTTGCCACTAAGGCATTTATCATGACATGCTTTTGCTCTCTCCTTACTCAACCACGTGTTATCATAGGCCTCCTTTTTAATTTCTGGTTCATTCACGATCAGTCTCTTTTCTTCTCTAGCAACATTCAAATCAAAATTAATGGCCTTAACCATCCACCAAGCTTGACGTTCAAGCTCAATGCGGAGGTGGCAAGATTAACCGTACACCACCCTATAAGGGGCTATTATTAAAAGGGTTTAAAAGCCATCCTATAGGCACACAATGCATCTGCTAACTTGTTCACCCAATCTTGACTATTATTGGGCACAGTTTTCTAAAATTTGCTTGATTTGCCTATTAGACACTTCCACTTGACTGCTTGCTTAGGGGAAATAAGGGTAGCAAGGTGGAGTATTTTCTTGGCAAGGAATCAAAGGGCCCATTGTTGAAATCGATCCCTTTGATCAACAATGATAGGATGAGGGATCCATACTGGGAAAATACATTCTTTCTTAGGAATCTGTTTTATTGTTCCTTGTGGGGATTGCCTTGACCCACTTGGACATGTAATTTACACACACACACATACGTACTCATTCCCAAACAAGTTAGGAAATAGTCCCGTAATGTCTATCCCTCAAACATCAAATATATCGACAATAATTATGGAATTAAGGACTATCATGCCCTTCTTAGTATTGCCCCTTTACAAAACCAATGGGCATCCTTAAATAAGGTCGGTAAATAGAAATTGAATTGGAGAACGTTTACGGTGATTTTTCTTCTATTAAAATGGGCCTCACATGCATGATCATGATAATCGGAGAGAAGACTAATAATTTCGTCACTGGGCTCAAACCTCAAATGATTTGATCTTGGCAATATTTAAACAAATAGGGGTCATCCCATATGAAAAACCTAACCAATGCAAGGAAATGTGATTTATCATCTTTGGTCCATTTCCTACGCATGTCACTGTGACTAACTAATTGACAATGTTAGTATACCATGATTCTGCATGAGCCCTAAAAAGTTGTTCATTAGGAAAACAAAAAAAAAAAAAAAGGGTTCTTACATGCATTATTATTTGTAATCCAAGATAGATGGTCTGCTATGGGGTTTTCAGACCTCTTCTTATTCTTAATTTCACAATCAAACTCTTTGAGTGGCATCATCCATCTGATAAGTCTAGGTCTAGTGTCCTTATTCTTGAAAATGTGTTCCAAAGTGGCATGATCAGTGAAAAGAACCATATGAGACCTATAAGATAGGGGCTACACTTTTGAAATCCAAAACTAAGTGCTAGAAGCTCCTTGTCGGTCACAGTGTAATTTGCTTGGGCTTCATTTAATGAAAGATTTGCATAGTAAATTACATGAGCCTTTTTATTAATTCTTTGACCGCTAGCTACCCATACCACATGATTAGACACATCATACATGAGTGCAGAATGTTCGTCCCAAATAAGAGGATGCAAGATAGAAGTGGTGGTCAATGCCTCCTTAAACTTCGTAAGTGTCACTTCACACTCCTTAGAAAAGTGGAATAACACATCCTTAGCAAGGCGTGAAGACAGGGCATTAACAATCTTTCTAAAATCCCTAATAAACCATCGGTAAGTACCTGCATGTCTAAGAAAAGAAAGTATGTCTTTTATACAAGTAGGCAAGGGAGAACTTTGTAATTAAATTCACTTTTGTTTTGTCTACCTCTATCCTATTATGAGAGGTGATTTGAACTAAAGCAATTTCCTTTTTTACTATGAAATGTCATTTTTCTCAATTAAGGATCAATGCTTATCTCAATAACTTTTTAAAATCTTTTTTAGATCNTCCAAGAAATCATGAAAAAAATCTTCGTACATGGAGAAATCATCCATGAAAATGTCTAGAAATTTCTCGGCTAAATTTAGGATATGAAAATTATAAACCTTTGAAAGGTGGCTACGGTATTGCAAAGATCGAAATGTATCTTTCTAAAGGCATAAGTGCTAAAACGGCATGTAAATATAGTCTTCACTATGTCCTTGGGAGCAATAGGAACTTAGGTATAGTTGGAGTATCCATCAAGGAAACAATAAAAAGTCCCAACTAATATCTCTAAAATTTAATCAAAATGGGCAAATCCTTTCTAGTGGTGGCATTTAGCTTCCAATACTCATGCATACAGTACACTAATATTCTTATGGGAATAAGTTTATCCTTGTCATTCTTAATCACAATAATACTTGTCTTCTTAAGAATGACTTTGATGGGACTTACACAATTACTATCCGCGATAGAGTAAATAATGTTATAGTTTAACCGCCTAAAAATATCCTTTTTCAACCCTTCTTATATGGTAGGGTTCAACCTTCTTTGTCAATCTTGATAAGGCTTGGCGTTATTGCCAAGATAGATTCTATATTGCACAATGATGAGACTAATACCTCATATGTCCCTAAGGTCCATCCTAAACCCTATTATTTCCCCTAAGCAAATCAAGCACTTGGGTTTCTTAGTCCAGGTCTAAATCATTGGCAATAACCATCAAAAAAGACTCATGTAGACCTAAGCACTACAACAGAAAAGGGCTTTTACAGCCTTTATTTTTAACTGAGGTGGCATATGTAAATGCTAGTGTATCCTATAACAACATTTATTTATTTTCTACCAAAGGCAATGTTGCCAAAGGCTTGATCAACATTTGTAAATGTTGCTGGTAAAGGCCAAAATAAATGTTTCCATAGGAAATTGTTATAAAAGCGTAATAGCTTCACAGTTCACTTTGTTGCCCCTACATATATTCATTTGTCAACTACTTATCTTTTTATAAATTTACATAAAAGAACAAATTCAAGCCACAAGTTTTTCCAAAATGACATTTAATATATCAAAAAAGAGTGTTCGCATAGTAATGTATTGTACCACGAACATCCATGTATTCCTAGTCCAAAATATACGTAGCCACCATTACATAGCATAGCAAGCATCAGGACATTTTAATGAACCTACGAAATAAATACCACCATCCATCATCCAATAGGTTTACGTTCACCCTATTGTAATGAGTGATTAAGTAACTATGCAACAAGCTGAATTTGAATGAAATCACGTAATTCGTCAAGAAGCTTCTTTTTGGCATGATCACCTTCATATAAATTGAAACCAAGAAGGAATTCATCATTGCCAGAATGTTTGGCATCCCTTTTGTCATTATAACTAGTAAGCAAAAAGAGAATAAGCACTTTACACGAAGAAAAATGCAAAAGGATGAAAAAAAAGTGACTGCTACTTTCTTTTATGCACTAGAAGCATGCCAAGCAACATATATACTTTGAAGGAAAAAAGGCAGTAGGTTTAGTTTTAACAATGTGCATTAGATCTCTACCTATAAACCAACGCGTTGTTAAATTCATGGGTGTATGGACTTGTTTGACACTTTCAAGGCAACTAGAAGAATTACAACTAATCTTCTTTTCAATTTAAGATTATAAGAGGATTAAAGCAAATTTTACATTGCCATGCTCATATTCTTTTATCTCATACAACTAATGCCTTGCAAGATCTGAGGTCAAGGAAAACATATTTACAATTAAAAGTTAGGGATAGGGCTTCATAAAGATAACCTTCAGGCATTGCCCTTACTAGCATCTAGGATATTGGTTCTATTTGGGGCTCTAAAATTGTACAAAGTATTTCACAAGCAATACAACATTACGCATGCACCAAAAGAAATAACAATGCCACTAGAGCTAGAGGCCAAGGATATTAAAACATCACTCTTCCCTGTCCCCCCTCTTTTTACAACATATACAGGACATCCCTTTCACAAAATATTCACAATCATATAATTTTGAGAAACAGTACCACGCCTTCTAACTCCAAACTAATTCTCTCACCCGTAACTAGCACTATAGTGCTTGACTCTGCACTTGCCTACTCATACAAATACAGATACATGAAGAGGACATCCTTTTCATAAGATGTAATCACATGCAAAAATCATACCCCATCATCATCACCATCAGCATCAAATAACCTGCACCCATTTTCCATTACCCGTCCCCCATATGGGTGAGTAAAACATCACTCCCAACGAAGCATACAATTCTAATTTACACATGATCACTCGTAGATAGAGTCAATAGCATAAAATATAACTCATAATATATCATACAATTCCAATTTACACAATTTCTCATTAGAATGCACTCAAATTTGATTTAAAGGTATCAATTTCATATTGATAGAAGGGGGAAGGGGAATAAGTGAAATCATAAAATAGTAAAATTCCAACCAATGTAAAAGATAGCCAGAAGGTCCATACTTCAACATTTTCAGGCGAAAAAAGAATGACATCTACCCAACTTTTATACACTAGATATACGACCTCCAAGTAATCTACATAGGGAAAACTTTTAAATGAAGGAGAATGATAGGATAACACTTAGAAAGAGTCATAATCATACTTGTGAGTCTATAAGAAACTCAAACTCAAACAAATTTGCATTTTCATTTTATGTCCCAATTGTAGTAGATGGTGTGGCATCATCTATTATAATGTCATCATCGAGGGCTCTTAGCCTTGCTAGCTCAGCTAAACATCTAGTTTGTTGCGATTCAAGATGTTTTACTTTATCTAGCAATCTCTTGTTCTCAGCTTCTAAGAATTCCATTCTTTCGCTACATTGATCATGAACATCATCTAGTTGTTCTCCACATTGAGTTGATGAAAGGGATGCAAAAGATGATGGACCAAGCCCTAAACCATGAACGCGACCTCTTCTTTCCTACCACACAACTTCCTTTATAACTTGAGAGTAAACATCACCTTCCCAAGCAACATTCCCAATTGTCAGCTCTTTATCGCCTAGAAGCTGACCTAGTTTCTCCTTTATCATATCTTATAAAATGCAACAAAATCACAAAAATAAGAATAAAATTACTTTTCACCTTATTCGGACTTGAGCTATTGATTTGATATGATTCGTTATTCAATCATCGCTTAAACCCTCTGGGCATTTCACAAAATTACACATCAAATAACAGAGATGATTAACATAGCTAAATATCATAAACACAATGCAATATCATAAAAATAACAAATATTACATACATAGTTATTTAATCAATCACTAAACTCTTCACTATGTCACCGCTCCTTGTCATGTGGCATCGAATGTCTTTGACGTATTATTTTGTAAATGTGAGCCACGTGCTCTTTATACATTTATAGAAAAAAATGATTATGTTGATGATAAGATCCATATTTAGTTGTTGCCTTAAACTTACTTCTTTAAAGATTCAAGGTTTATGTCCTTACAATTAAAAAGCACATAGTGATGTGCTTGCTTCCACGCGTTTTCATCCATCCTGAATTCCTCAATACTCCTGTAAGTGTAACTTCACTTGGAAAAAGACATGATTTATCTTCTTAAGATGCACTTGAGGCATTATTTCAAGCTTGATTACTAGATTCTACCCCTTTTAAATATTATCAAATAAAACTGAGACATTCTCTAGCTATATATGCTTCTGCCACAGAACCTTCTAGGCATGCTGGCTTGCCAGCATCAGTTTTGCATTATTTCAAATACCTTTTTTTAAAAAAGCATTTATTTTGGTATTTTTGTGCAATTAGTTTTTAGTACATTAACACAAAAATTATATAAACTGATGTATATATAAAATATTTAGGAACAGAGATATTGTTTGTTATGGTTTGGTTCAATACATCCAACAATAGATCACTAGTCTTGCAACCTTAGCTTCATGTGTCAAATAAACAATCAAGTGCACCATAATAGTGAAGAAGGTAAGTAAAAAGATCTTCTCCAAACAACAAATAAGTCTCATAACTTTTACTTCAATCAAGTCAGGCTTATGAACATGTAAAATCATTCCTCATAGCACTCGAAATATGGTACGTAGTTCAATCAATCAATGTGACCTTGTTATATGAGATTCGTCTCAATGCAAATATAAGCAC
>NCQV01084420.1:2400-13766 GCA_002740545.1 Lophocereus schottii
TACAATCTCCAAAGCTTGAACCCAGTGGAGCCATGTCCATGACAACTGGTGTCAGGAAGCTCAGTTGCTTATCCAGGAGATCGGGTGGCTGAGGCCCTCGTTCAACAGCTTGGCCACGGATAAGGGCTGTCGCAAGCTTCTTGAATTCCTGAATGTAGGCATTCAGTGTGTGGGGACCGTACAGTGTAGATGCACCCTGTGCAGCAAAGCATAATGCAAGTCATTTTAAGCACAATCATAGTTACCCAATGTTCCAATCCCCTCCACCCCCTCCAACCACAATCCAGGATCTTCAATCCCAAACACAATCCCTTGCATGATCTGGAACATGGTATAACAGTCCAATTCCATTAGACTGGCGACACTACTTCACCAACGAAAAATTGGCGTAGACAAGATGAATTAATTAAAACACATGCTCGCACATCGATAAAAACACATAAACACCATTTGTACATCCCTTTTGAGTTTGCCATTGCTTGAAATGTTACGTAAATAGACTGTTAGTAAGAAAAACACAATGCTTTTAAAAATCAGGAACTATTTTGGACATGATGAGAAAATTAGTTAAAAAAATTCAGAATAGCTTTCCTAATGGATTTTAGAGCTAAATGGCATAGCAATCCCCTACAATCTGGGGTCCTGTTTAGGCAGCTTACTGTAATACTGAACCCTTTCCATAACCCACAATGTTTTTGTGACCCAAACAACTACGGCTCCAGTGGGAAAAACCGAAAAAGCACGTATCTGAGCATCATAACCTAATCTGAAAAGTGGCAAACTGACCTCATATCTTTGGATCTCGTATTCCTCATAAGTGGTCACATATTGTGAATATGTGTTTGTTAATCCTGCTATGACAACATGAGCTCCACCTTTGAATTCTCCAATACCTGCACTAGTAAGGACCGTCTGCACAGCATCTCGAAGACGTCTACCAGCCATAGTGGTGAACTCTGCAGGAAAGATTTGGAAACTATCAACCGAAAAGAAAATGTAAGATGGGCATTGATGTCATTGCTCAAAATAGAAATCTCTTGCTCAGTTCTCCGAAATTGAAACATCAATAGAGACACATGCAAATAGTTTGAAGTTGCAGTATTGAGGGACAAAGCAACCAGAAATGCGAATACATGAAAATCTCAGCCGTTTGAACCCATCTATTTGCTTTCATGTAGAAAAAAGGCACCACGAAGTCCAATCACCAGCTAACCCTTTCTGACTTGGTAAAACAATTGTAGTCTGACTAATTTTAGGCCAGGACGGTTCTCTGAAATTGAAAAATCAATAGAGACCACATGCAAATAGTTTGAAGTCGCAGTAGTGACAAAGCAACCAGAAATGCGACTACGTGAAAATCTTAGCTGTTTACACCTATCTAGTTCCTTCAATGTAGAAAAGGCACCCTGAAGTCCAATTAACAGGTAATCCCTTGGAGAAGAATTCCCTTTTGTGACTTGGTAAAACAATTGTAATCTAACTAATTTTGGCCCAGGACGAAGCAGAGACATTCATTAAAACAGATAGGGCAGGCAAAAAGTTATAGAGATGAACACTAGGAGGAAATGATCCAGCTCGTTTAAAACCAAAATCTTGTGGCCATTCTCCACTTTTACACGCAAAAGCCATTTCTGCCTAGGCCAAAGCTGAGACATTCATTACAATAGATAGGGCAGGCAACTGTAAAATCTCGTGGCTATTTCTCCAACAGTACATGTAAAAGCCAGTTTGAAGCCCATTTCCAGACAACCACTCCTAGTTTGGGTCTCGCTTTCACGGGTCTGGGAAGCCCATTTCCAGACTAAAGAACCCAAGTAGCATTAATATCAGATCTGACAGTGTATCTCTGTCTGAATTCTAAGGATCTCGCATCATAGCAATAATTGAGGAAAAAATTGACAAAGTAGCTGAACCATACCTCCAGGAACACTAAGGATAACAATCTGCCCAATTCGTAAGATCTGAACTGGAAGTATTGTAGGCTGCAGAAGCACAAAATTATAAACAGTAAACACTTGATAGAGTGATTGAATGAACATCACCAAGGTTATTATTTTTCTGGATCAAAAGAGAATATTTGAAAATTTTTATGACTGAAGTTTCTCAAGGAATTATCCTGGATTCCCATTTGCCTGTCTACTTTCAAAGCTAAATGTACACTAAAGAGGCAAAAGCAATACCCCAACCACCTAGTATGGGTCCTCCCAAATCATTGCCTATGGAGATGTAAATACAAGCAGGTCAGCCCCTATAATCTGAGAGGTTCNNAGAGGAAGGAAAATAGGTTTTAAAGAGTAGAAACATTTTGGTCATTGCGAAGAATCTACTATCTAGAAAAGAAATAAGATAGAGGTAAGAAGCAAAACACACAAGTTTAGTTGCAAAGTAAGGACGTATGAAATACTGCTCCTTGCCATCAAATCACATACACTAGTATGATATAGTATAACCCCAAATACAAACATGTCAAGAGAAAACAAAAGGCAAACAGTTCCACAATAAACAATTAAATGAGAAAGGCATGATAGAACCTATNNNNAAACATAGTACTAAGAAGTAAGAACTGCAAGCTAAGAGCTCATAAGAGATTTCTAAAAACCTAGAAACAAAGGAATGGTTCATAGGTCCTCATCTAAAGTCTGACCATAATCCAAGTCTGCCAGGCACTTCATTCTCAGTAAGATGCAACTGAACTAAACCTTGCCTGATGATCTCACCCAAATCTTCCTTCCGCCTTATTCCTCTCATATTATCATATACTGTATGAATTGAAAACTCAAACCGAAGTACTAAATTTACACATAAGGGTCGTTAACCTAACAGATACTTTAATCCATCCTGAAACTTTGCCCTAAATAGTTTGTAGTAGCCATCCTTCTCAATAAATTCAGCTTTTGAATTCTACCAAAAATAAATACGGTTTTGGCTTTCAAAGCATTGTTGACCTGCTTTAATTTATTTAAAATTTTTAATCCAAATTGTGCTCTATTCTTGAGCAAATCTTCACCGCCATCATCTAGTGACTCAGTGACTCGCTCAGATTTATCAATTTATTGTTGTTTCAATCCAAAGCCATCCTAAAGAATTCTCTTATAAAGTCCTGAATAAAATATCTCAATATTTAAATTATAAATTATAAATCCATGTCCTGAACATGCCTTAATTAAGTAAAAAGAATATTGCATAGCCATAGTTTATGTATTGCCATGACCAGAACTTACCGCCCAATCATATGGCACCTTCATCTCGCCAGTATCAAGTAGGATAGGCTTTGGTTTTTGACACTCAATCTGGCTTTTACCAGGTGTCTTGAGCACATCACGCACTGCTCTCCAAAAAGGGTTTCCCTGAAAGGAAGCCCGTAAGAAAGTGATGCATCAATCTTGCAAGCATTCATCAAATGAGCATATTACTAGGGAATTCGAATTCAATTATCCCATTTCAGTTACCTTGTCATCCCCCTGTATAAAATCAAAGGCTCCAGGTCCATCTGTAGTACCTGCAGCAAATCCAAATCCCATGGCAGCCGGACAGGTTTTGACTACCTCAGTGCCACCTCCCTCTTTAGTGATATTCACCTCAACATTAGAAAAGTCCACAAACGCATGGCGATAATCAATCTTCCCTTTTATCTGCTCAGAGGCTGTGTTAAAAAGGTTCACAGCTTTATTGAATTGCCTCTCTCCAATTATACGAGTGGACTCAAATTCATCAGGGTAACTGCCAGGAAGGGTCAAAATCAGGGGTAAGAATATGAACCCATAACATTTTTTCTCCCCTTTTTTCCCAAATCTACATTAATCTTACAAGAAATATAATCTTTTGCATACCCAGGTCCTCGTCCATAACATAGTTCATTCTTCCCCCCACATGTACTATGATTGAAGTCACAAGGAAGCCCAGTGTCAATGCAAAATGCACCAAGAACATTGGGGCTAACATCACCACAATTTGTTTGACAGAATGCAGCCACAAATCTAGGTCTGTTGCCCTGACTGAGAACACTTCTCACACGCCTAGACATACTCAAAAACTTGGTCACTCCTCTTCCCGAGGAAGCCTCGAAGGAAGCAGCAAGCTCCAACAATTCACGATCTGCATCAGAAAAATGCCAGGATATTCAATATGGAAAGGTCCTCTTCCACCACTAATTGAAATTTGCAGTGTGATTCATTCACAGCAGTAAGAATGCAACGAAATCTTTTTATGATCATTTAATGCACAAGGGGGAGAATGCCGATGACATCTCTCGTGGTCATAATTCACAAAAAGGTCTGCGTCAGTTTGCTAGGTTGAATGAGGAAACGAGTATAAAGCAAACCTACATGGATGATCTGATAAGAAGTTTAGTGGTATACACACTAGGTAACTACTACTTTCATATATTGAACCATTACCACAATTCCACTGCCCCACCCACCAAAGAAAAACAATTAAAAATGGCCCCATTTGCATGCCAATGCAGTCAGTCACAAAAGAGACTCTAGCTACTCAACAGTAAATCAGTAATATAGATCTGACTGGGTCTATATTGTTGAATTTTCATACCCTCCAACTATTTTGCTGTACAACATGCTCAAATAAGGCAGTACAGAAGCAGACTAATAAAAACATCTCTTAAGAGATACTGCCTGTCTTACGATCATGGTAGTCGGGAATGATGTTGGAAATTCGCCTAGGAATTCTTTCAGCGGACTTTGTGTGATACTCATCAGAGAAAACATTCCTGCCATTCTTTTCATCAAACCAGTCCTCCATAAATCTTGCAGCAGCTCCTTTGTTATCTCCACTTATCAATGAGTTTGTACGACTCATGGAAGTTCCATGTGTCGCAAACCAGTTAAAGCTGCCAACTGGGCCCCATTCATCATCCACAAACTTCAAAAGAGTCATTTCCTTATCAACATCATATTTGTATTTGTTGCGTTCTTCAGCAGGATTGTTCAAGTAAGCACTAGGACTCCGATTGACACCAGCATCAAGAATTTCCCCTGCAAAGGAAGTGACAAACAAACAAATTTCAGAACAGACAGCTATAAATACAAGTAATGATAGCACCATTCTCATCATTGAGAAAAGCATATAGTAATTATCAAGTTAACCATTTAAGCCATACAAGGAAAAGAATTATAAATTTGCCCTTTCGCTTGAGTATAAGAGTTGCGGTTCTCTTTGAAGCATATAAACAAAGTAGTGACCCATAGTAATTCTGTAGAAGTTGATGATAAAGGGGTTCTCTTTTCATCCCTATAATCTGTTAGGGATGCCTATCTGTAATGAATTCCGGTGAACATGATGCTCAAATTGTCAACAGATGGGAAAAACCAGACAAGAGATATCAAGTGCATCATGACAAAGTGATAATTTCAGCACTGCAGAACAAGGAGATCATGCGACCAAGAATTTGCAGAGTCTATTCGATTTTCAAAGATGAACTGATGAAGTGACGGAAAGAAAATGGACCTGTGGGATGGGGGGACGAGAATATAGTTCCCGGGTTCGATAGGAAAAAATTGAAAGACACTAGCGTTTTATTATCTAATAAGAAACAAAAGCAGAGAAACCTTTTTCCATTTGTTTACTAGCTAATGACATTCTATTGCAGCAAATCCCACCAATCGGGTGACAAGACAAAGTAACACAGCAGTTTCATTATGGAGTCTTTCCATGGTTCCTTTCCTTTCGTTCCAGTTTCCTTCCCATTTATTCAAATCAAATGTGAAAACAACACAGTGCTTCTTTCCTTTCGCCTCCTAACAACTAAGCATGAATACAAAAGGTGATTTGTAAAAGTATTGCTGGACAATGTACAGACAAATTTAATACATGGCTAACTGCTAACATTGGAAAATCTCTGCATAACAATCTGGTGAGTTAATAAGGTGTCTAGGAAAAACCTTTTTTTTTGAGCTGAAGGGACTGCTGCACCCACAAATGTGTAATCATGAGGAATGAAAACCTAATAGATATTACTCCAGTGGAAATTCTAAAAGTATTTCGTCCTCCCAACCACAAACTCTCCCCTCCCATCCACGCCCTCACTAATCACTATGCCAATGCCCCAGAAGAGGTGGACACCCCTACAGACCCCTACAGCCCCCGCACCCAAGCAAATGTAGAACTCGAACAGCAAAATATATAAATAGATGGATCGTAACTTCCATAATTACTCTGCAATGCAACACCACCTTTAAGAATATCAGTATATCATGTTCATATCGCATGAACTCACGCGAAGCTTAATGGTCATAAGGAATGGAAGTATGCATCTTCTAACTAATCAAAGGAAAGCTAACAGCAGTCATCCAGATAGTAATGTAACATTCTTCAAGAGTACATTTGACAGGAGCTGATAGCTTGAATAATGATGCACTAATAACAGCATTAATAGTATTTTAGGCCTAAGAGTACATTAAGATAAATTTCCGAGAGACAATAGTAGATTTTAATGTTAAATGCAAGCATACCATTTTATCAAGTCATTAAGATTGGACTTGATATACTTGAATGCATAACAAATGTACAATACAAATTGCTAGTTATGGTTCTTCATCAAGCCAGCGTGCAATCACTTGCAGCAAACCACAGTTCTACCTTCTACGAAATACAGTGATTGGAAGAAGCATCTTTCGTTTATCATCAAAGAAACTTTCAGTAGAAACAGGTCTTCTTACATCTAGGCCTGTTGCCAGAAGGCGTGTCATTCTTGACATTTTCTTACATGGTTAGAATGATGTCTCAAGAAGACCTATAGCCAAATAAATCTGTTGCTCTTGAAAGTATCTTACATCGTCAAATCTGTTGCTCTTGAAAGTATCTTACATCGTGAGATCTGTTGCAATTGAAAGTTTCTTTCTAAGTTGTCTCTGTGATGTTTCATTTTAACAAGTGAAGTGGTTAAGATTGAATATCATATACTCCAGTCCATATCATATGAACACACTGCTCATATTCCAGTGCTAAACCAAAATACATCAGCAGTCACCCAATCCTGACTCACTAGTAGCACTGGCAAAAATCCATCCAACCCAATTCCCCGAACATGTTCAACCCTTAAAAACCAGATCCGGTCACAAAATTTTTGTCCGAATTTCAAACTTGGACATTCAGTCATGTTTGAATTGAAATTTGGGTCAGGTTCGAGTTTGACAATTTAGGTCCAGGTTGTTCGAATTTTATGAACAATTCAGGTTCGAACAAATTGGGGGCATTCGGACAGTTGAGTTTGGATATAATTTCAGTCCAAAATTCCCTAAATTTTCAATTATGAATTCGGACAATCGGATTCTGACGTCAAAAATTCGGGTTCGGGTTCGGGTTCAGGTTCGGTCAAATAAACAATTTCGGTCAAATTTCCAAATGTTCAAATTTTCCAAATGTTCAAATCAACAATTCGGACATTCGGATTCGGAGATCGGACATTCAGAGTCAGGATGTCCGAATCTACAATTCGGATAGGGTCCAAGTACGATGTTTTTGTCTAAATGTCTAAATTGACCGAATCCGAATTAACCCGAACCTGAATGTCGCCAACACTACTCACTAGCAAGTCAGTATGTAAAAAGTTCCATCAGCACCATGAAATTTTAAGAAAGAAAGTATGCAAATTAGAATTCCGCAGAGAACAAGGAAGAGAAAATGAGAAGTCACATCATATGGCAGATAACCATTTCATTTCTAGTGCAACATACTTCCAATCTCCTCAGATCTAAAGAAGCTAAAACCAAAAATCAAATAAGACAAGAACAGCATAGTTAATTATGGTATTTTGCTCATCAGTACTGAATGCCAAATAACATCACATATTGAAAAGAATGAAGTGCAAAACAGAGATTTCCCAACAATATCACAAATATTTATCCAAACTACATGCTAAACTACAAAACATGTTAAAGAAGAATGTAATGCAGATGAAAATTTTCCTAACCTTTATTCACAAATATGGAACCTGGCCTCAAATTTCCATGAGCTTGTATGATGCTTTGTTCAATGCCATCAACAAGAGCATCAAAGGACTGTCGTACGAATCCAAGAGATGTAACAATATATACAACATACTGCAAATAACCCCCAGGACCAGCATGAGTGTGAATGCCACTTATGGCAACATTCTTTTCAGTGTAAAGGTCCCCATACCTGCGTACAAATCAGTTAGATATAAAAATAGAAGGTGCGTGCCAAATATGGATATCTCATGAGCTAAAGCAAACTTTTGACAAATTACTCACAACCTTTACACTCAATCATTTTTGAGGCCTTTCTTTTAGTGATTCTAGAGTCAATTAACCTTGGCTTCCTACAGCATAATTAAATTGGGCATGCTTGGACAAAAAGCATATCAAAATAAACTTTGGACCTCAAAAACCATGGCAGCATAGACACAAATAAGACGCATCTTCACAAAATATAACATCATGATTATCAACTAAAGTTTGCAAGCAATGATATCAACAGCAAACACGTTACCTTGCTTTCAATCTCTCAAGAACTTTGATCGTCGCCAGTTGTGATGCCATGCAAGCATCAAGATTCACAAAAACTACACGATTCCCTTTTGGTTCAGCGATAATAAATGTGCGAGCACGCAATCTAAAATGGACTCCTGATGCAATCTGTTCCGCATTTGCATATCCCATCATATTGACATCAGCAGCTGGTCCTGTAATGTCATAGCTCCCAAGACCAATTAAATAGTTGGAAGCTGAAAGTGCCCTTTTTCCACCCAGAAAGAACAGTGTAAGAATAACCCAAAACCACATAACTTCACACTTTCCCAGCCGAAAACAACTAGAGGGACAAAGCAGCTTCATTGCAGCACCAAATGTTGGAATCAGATGAATTTATTCAGGTCTCTTCATATGTCCTGAGAAACAGCGAAGGGGCCCCATTAGCCTCGACTTTCACAATGCACAAGTGTGGACAAGAACAACTGGTGCAAAGTGGACCATCCCCACGATAAAACATATAATCACAAGCAGCTGCATTTGTTAGACATATCACAAGCCAGGCTGAACAGAACAGAACAGAGAATAGGCTCAGCTTTGATCAGCCAAAGAATGAATCCAAGCATGAGCTGGACTGGACGTGAGACTTGCATATAAGAGTTTGACTAATTCAAAATCTTCCTTATCTTTTTTTTTTTGGGGGGGGGGGTATAGATTTTCCCATTTCTTCAAAGCAAAGGTATTCTATTTTTGGGAAAACCCCAAAACTCAACAATGAGAACAATGACAACAACAATCAATGTGTACCCAACCAAAACAAGCTCCGGGGTGAACCCAAGTTTGAAAACTTACCCCCTATGCCCTATCAAGCAGAGGGGTAAACAAATGTCAAATTTTATGGAATTTATGATAAATGCAGCATGTTTAGGCTCATAACCTTGAGTATTTCGTTAAACATGACAAGATTCCAAGCTCAATTTTGGTTCACTTATTAGGCAACCTTTCACACAAGCAGGAGTTAAAACAGCTCGTATTCCATAAAAATCTTGTTCATGATACCCGTTCCTTACGATCGTTGATGAATTCCCCATCAAAGCAATAATTCAGACAGAGGAGGTCATTAAACAAAATTTTAACCAAGAAGAGACCCATAAATCGAAACCATTAAATTAAGCGTACAACAAAGGATTCCAAGATAAGATTTCCCATTCTACCTTAATTACCGAGTGCAGCCATAATTAATCAAGCATATGCATAAAAACAAACCAAACTTAGCGCAATTCATATAGAACAGTCAAATAAACATGATCAAACACTCCACAAATTCGAACATCCCACTAAATTAAACACAAATAGAAACCCTGAGACAAAATGAAATTCAAACAAACCAGGCGCAGAAGATTACGCTTTGCGAAGTATGATGATCTTACCAACCAATTCCACCAAATGCACCGACCTAGAAGAGAAAGAGTGGAAGTAGTAACTTGTGAAGGTCGCAAGTGAAGCAACGAAGACAGGGAAAATGGGGGTTCAATTTTTATAGTGTGTTCAGACGTCAGAGGGAGGGAGAGAAGAGAGAGAATTGTAGCTTTGAAGTGTGGATGCGGAGCCCGCGCCACCACTGAAACTTCGCCATCTGACATCTGAGGGTGTTCATATCATTTTCCGCAATATGTATATCATATCTGGGATATGGGGTGTATATTTCTATAAATTATATTATTAAATATATATTAAAAATTTAATATATGATAAATATATATATAAAAAAAATATATACATGAATAATAAGAGCATATGCTCCTAATACAACATAAAAAAATATCCATTTTCGGCGTATTTAGTCAAAATTCCAATGCCACCGGACAAAAAATAAATGGATAGGTAAATTTAAAAAAAAACTATCGTATTTTTCACGGCAAGTAAAGAAAACAATAAAATAGTGATAATACTTTTCATGGCGAGCACCGACCCAGGAGGCTGGTTGCTAGATAGGAGGATGTTTGGCCCATTGAGGAGAGGAGATTTATATCTTGTGGCGGCGAGATTTTAGGCCTATGCGGAGATTTTTATTTGTTTTTTTCCTCAGGGTTGTTTTGGGGATTTACATATAAGACATTAGGAAGGATTTACAATTTTTAGGCCTGTTCTTTTCGTAGATCAATTTCAATATTCCAACTTCAATCTACTTTAATCTATTTCAATCTATTTCAACTCATTTCAACCCACTTCAACCTACTTCCACTATTTTAACTAAGTTCAATTTATCACATAAAAAAATTTAACTTATTTCAACCTACGTCAACCCACTTCAACCTACTTCAACTTACTTCAACTTATTTCACCCTTTTATCCATCCCAATTTACCCACGAAAAGAATAGGTTTTAAGAGTTCCAAATTTTCATTCTTATTTATCCTATGTCTTTGTATGAGGGTGAATTTTTTTTAGTTTTTTGCGACTACTTTATTTTTTATTAGTCGAATAAACTTCTTCTTTACCGCTTCGAAATTTGAATACAACTAAGAGAGATCTCACATGAATTAGAATGTGAATGAGATCTATACGGATTTTCCCAAAACTCACGGTATTCAATCGTAATTTTCCCACATGTAATACACTTAGTTTTGTTTAAGTGGCCTATGCTTATTTTCTAAATCGTATCTCTCCGTCTTTACTTTTTGAGATGAACAAGAAATGCGCTCCTCTTTTTTCCCGTCCCTCTTCCCCTCACTTCCTCCCTTTGAACAATCCCCACAAAAAGACAACTATTTCTGATTCTATATCCCAACCAAGGCAACAAAAGAACCACGGCTCAGCGAGCCCTCGAGCTCGACCTAGTCAAAGTTCAATTTAAGATAAGCTTGATAAGAATTTAGCTCGGCTTAGTTAAGCTGATTTAGGTATTTTAGGTAGGAAATAA